>OY740804.1:43489256-43561756 GCA_963514005.1 Raja brachyura | reverse complement strand
TCATAAAAGACTTCCCCCTTATACTGAAACTGTGACCCCTTGTTCTGGACTTCCCCCAGCATTGGGAACAATCTTCCTGCATCTAGCCTGTCCAACCCATTAAGGATTTTGTAAGTTTCTATAAGATCCCCCCTCAATCTCCTAAATTCCAGCGAGTACAAGCCGAGTCTTTCCAGTCTTTCTTCATATGGAAGTCCTGACATCCCAGGAATCAGTCTGGTGAACCTTCTCTGTATGGCAAGAATATCTTTCCTCACATTTGGAGACCAAAACTGTACACAATACTCCAGGTGTGGTCTCACCAAGACCCTATACAACTGCAGTAGAACTTCCCTGCACCTATAATCAAATCCTTTTGCTATGGTATCGGAGCCACTCAATCCATCTGTAGGACATCCTTAACTTCCAGTATATGTTATTAATACAAGCAACGCGTACTTTCCTACCTGTTAAAAACCGCCAAAATGTTGGATTTTTGCGCTGTAAATAATTGTGGAAGTCGGGGTAAGCGTGAGAGACATTTACCCAACTTCAGAATTCCAAAAGTGAAGTGAAATGAAGGTAAAGAGAAGGGAGAGCTGAAGGGACAACAACAGCTAAAGTGCTTGGTGAACATTGGCCGTGCAGATATTGGAATTATCGCGTTTGCTCACTGCATTTCATCAACAGTAAGGCATTATTTATGGTTTTTCTTGATTCCTTTGGCATCTAAAAATCTCAGAAGTGATAAATCGGGCAGTAAATTTTGCTTCAGAGGCGATTTCTTTTTTTAATGTAAAAACCCACTTGAGAACCATGGACGATTTTTAACTTTTACAGCCAGATTTATCACTTCAGAAACTTTTTAGATGCCAAAGGAATCAAGAAAAAACACAAGTAATGCCTTCGTTGATGAAATGCAGAGAGCAAACGGCCAATGTTGGCCAAGCACTCTGGGTGTTGTTGTCACTTCAGCTCTCGCTTCTATCTACCATCATTTCTCCTCACTTTTGGAATTCTGAAGTAAGATAAATGTCTCTCGTGCTTATCCCCATTTCCAACAATTGTTTCCCCATGGACAATTTTGGCGGTCGGGTTTAAATGGGCCAGCTACGCTGGAAACAATGGTCAGTGTTTACCTCCAGTTCATCGCTTGTACTCCACTTGGCATAGCGTAGCAACAGTACGGGTCATGGGTCGTGAAACCTCCCTATTTTGATTAATAGTTTATTTATTGTTGAAGAAAAACAGTAAGATATTCACCCAACCTCCTTCTTTGACTCGTACACTTTCATCTTCGTGAAACTTCAGCATGTGGCTTAGAAATGTGAGAAAACTGCTCATGTTGGAGAGGTCCTCATGCAGGAAAGTTTCTCATGGTCGAAAGGTCCTCCTTTGCCATGCTCCTCCGAACTAAACTAACAAATTACTAGCTTCTGCGCAAGAATCTCCACAGCCAACACGCCCCCGATGATGCAATAACTCCCACCCACATAATTACAGGCAGACAAAATAGCTCGTTACCAGACTCAATGTTGTCTGTTCTGTTAGTGCCGGTCATTAGGGACAAAGCTGGTACAGTAGGCAGCCTAAATAATTACAGGCCCATAGCATTCGCCAGCATATTGTCAAAAGCTTTAGAAAGAGTTCTGCTGGATAGAAGAAATGATGTTTTTAACTCCACAAATAACCAGTTTGCTTTTAAAGCTAAACATGGCACTGACTTATGCATATATGCCCTAGAGGAGATTGTAAACACATTTAGAGGCAAAAACTATTCAATCCGTATTTGCTTTATTGATCCTTCCAAAGCCTTTGATCGTGTTAATCACAGAAAGTTGATTACATTTTGATTATTTTCCATTCTACCATAGAGATATAAAGTCTATAATAGACTTGTATTTCTATGATTCTACAGACCTTGGCTGGGAACCTGGGGCTCACCAAAATTGTTCCCAATTGGGCCCTGCACCTCCTAAGGCCGGCCCAGGATAGAAAAGACCGTGGTGGATTGGAAATAAAGACAGAAATACATATTAGACACTGCAATAATCGACGTGATGGTTCCGCCCACGTTTAAACAGTTTCATCGCGTTTAATGCTTACAATTAATACGCTGAGGCATCTCACTGTGATTGATTTAGGAGATGCGGGCTGTCGTAGTGTGAGACTCAGAGCTCAGCGTGTGTATGTGTGTGTGTGTGTGCAAGCACCTGCTTGTACTCGGGATGGATTACAGGTACTGCAGTTCCTTCTTTAACACAGCTTGTACTCGGGATGGATTCCAACCCCTACATTCCTTAGAACAGGGAGTGGCCTTTCTGCTGAAACCAAATCCAAACGGTTCAGCAACACAGTGTCAGTCAGCTGTAAATACAATGGTTTTAAATATGTTCTTTAACATTTCTGAAGGACCGACTTCGTGCCATTATCATGTTTATTAGTGGGAGTAAATTTCCAATGGGCTACTTTTGTAATTTCCACATCAATGCGGTTCTCTGTCGCGTTACAGGTGAGGGATGTTTGAGCTGAAACTCGCACTGCGATGGTGTAGATGTTACGTGCATACCCCTTTAACGGTAGTGACGTAGCCCCTGCTAACCATTCCCCTATAATCAAGTATAACCTCCCCATCCCTAGCTCTCTCTCTAGTGATTGTGACAGACCATGTACAGCTAGGGCAGTGATCTGTGCTTAGGTAATAAAAGTTATAGTAAAGAATTCACTGTGTACGTGCATGTTCTTTACATGGCGTCAGAAGTTTATTTTCCTGCGTTTCCTGTGTATCGGGTTTTATTTCTTTAGTCCCAGTACCCTCTCCCCGAATCGCGATGGCTTCCTCCTGTCGTAAGCCTGACACACTGATCTTCGATGATGACATTGCTCACCGTTGGAACGTCTTCCGACGTGATTTTGAGCACTACATTACACTCGCTCACCCTGCGGTTGCTCCTTCGGTCAAAGCCTCCGTCCTACTTAACCTGGCCGGACCGGAGGCTCTGGAACGATCGGAGTCGTTCGTCTACGGGCTCAACGAGAACGCTCAGGATCCGGTATGTCTGATTGCTAAGTTTACAGAAATGTGTGACATTCCCACAAACTGCAAGCTGGAGCGTTTCAAATTGTTCGGCCGCCGGCAGCACCCTGGTGTGTCTGTGGACAATTTCGTCGTCGCGTTGCGGCACCTGGCTCGCCGCTGCAGCCTGAATGCTGCAACCCCTGAGACTTTGACCCGCGATGTTTTGGTGTATGGTCTCCGAGATGAGAAGCTGCGATCCGAGCTCCTCTGCAAGCCCGATTTGACTTTTAACGAGGCTCTGCACGCCTCTCGCTTAGCGGAGGCTGTTTCCTCCGCCATGTCACCGGCCGACCATGAGGTCCGCGCGGCCAGTTTCGCCGGCCACCAGACCCCTGCTCCACAGCGGCAGAGGGTGAGCCCTGCGCCCGGGTCCAGACCCCGTCAGTGCTGTCCTTGTTCCTGTGGGGAAGGCCACTCTCCACTGTAAGGTACTGAAGGTCTCTCGGCCCCTCTCTTTCTTTCAACTGGACAGCAAATGTGACCCCCTGCTAGGCATTCGGGCCTGCCAGGACCTCGGGTTGGTGATCTTCCACCGTGACATTCACTTGTCGCAGTCACCCCAGGACCCGCAGGCCGAATACCCAGACCGTTTCGATACCAAGCTGGGAAAGCTCCCCTGCAGCTACAAAATCGCCCTTAATCCCGATATCGAACCCGTCATCTGCCCACCGCACCGGGTGTCCTTCGCGATGAAAGACAAAGTCGAGTCTACACTTCGTGAAATGGTGACCATGGGCATCCTGAAGGAGGTGAGTGAGCCCACCCAGTGGGTCTCCACCATGGTCGTTGCTGCAAAGAAGGATAAGTGAACTGCGAATCTGTATCAACTCAAAGGACCTGAACTTGGCCATCAAGTGCCCGCATTACCCCATGCGAACCGCTGAAGATGTTGCTGCACAAGTCGGTCCAGCCACCGTGTTTTCGGTTCTCGATGCCAATAGCTCCTTCTGGCAGATAACACTTGACGAACGGTCTTCATACCTGACAACGTTCAGCACACCCTTTGGGAGGTTCTGTTTTCTCCGCATGCCGTTCGGGATCAACTCTGCCAGTGAGGTGTTCCAAAGGACAATGGAACAACTGTTCGCGGGGCTCCCGTGTGCTATTATTGTCGACGACATCCTAGTCTATGGGAAAGATATCGCGGAGCATGACGATAACCTCTGCCAGGTTCTGGAACAAGCTCGGGAAGTCAACCTAAAGCTCAACCCAAAAAAATGCCGGTTTCCTGTCCCCGAGGTCACCTACGTGGGACACGTCTTCACAGCATCGGCCTGAAGCCCGACCCGCAGAAGACGGCCACTATATCTGAGATGCCTGCACCTGCTGACGTGCCGGGCCTCCAGCGTTTCCTGGGCATGGTCAACTCCCTGGGGAAATTCATCCCTGACGTAAGCGAGCTGAGCGCTCCTCTGAGAGACCTGGTAAAAAAGGACACTGCCTGGGACTGGTTCCCGCAACACCAGAAGGCTTTTGACATTCTCAAATCCAGGTTGGTCAGTACGCCAACGCTAAAGTACTTGGACCTCCAGCACCCCATCGTCCTCACATGCGATGCGTCCAAGTTTGGCCTTGGGGTCGCCTGTTTGCAGGTCCATGACTGAGTACAACTGCCCGTGTCCTACGCATCCCGTACGATGACTCCCGCCGAACAGCGCTATGCCCAAATCGAAAAAAAAATTGCTGGCTGTTGTCTTTGCCTGCTCGAAGTTCAAGGACTATATTCTGGGCACCTGCTTTTCTATTGAGATGGACCACCAACCTCTGGATACCATCCTCAACAAGCCAATACACGCGGCCTCTTCTCGGCTTCAGCGCATGATGCTTCAGTTACAACGATTTACTTTCACTGTGGTTTATCGCAAAGGCAAGGACATGTTTGTTGCCGACACGCTGTCTCGGGCGCCTCTCGCATCCACCACTCATCACCCCTACGAGGCGTCCGATTTGATAGTGCTCAACATTAATTTCGTGACCTCTAATCAGATGAAGTCTCTGGTCCAGCACACAGCAGCTGATGCTTCGCTCCAACAGTTGGCCACGGTTATCAAGCAGGGCTGGCCAGACCGCCGTCCTTCCCTGCCGGCTGCAGTGGTGCCCTACTTCCTGGTTCGTGATGAGCTGGTGCTGCGTGATGGTGTGATTGTGAAGGGGCACAAGGTGGTAGTGCCCGCAGCACTTCGAGAACAATACTTTGAAACTGCTCATCGTGGCCATCCCGGGGCCGAAGCCACTCTTTCCATCGCTCAGAGCCAGTTCTTCTGGCCTGATATGGCTCGTTACTTCCGGGACAGGGTCTCCTCGTGCCCTACTTGCAACAGCCTCACCCCGCAACAGCAGCGGCAGCCCCTCTTGCAGCAGCCTGCTCCCGAACTTCCCAGGTCTACGCTGGCGACTGACATTTTCGAATGGTGTGGCAAGCATTTTCTGGTGCTTGTCGACTCCTACTCCAGCTGGTTTGAGGTTGACCAGCTTCACTCTCTATCTTCATCTGCTGTCATCAAGAAGCTGCGCCATCACTTCGCTACTTTTGGGGCCCCAGCCAGCCTGCAGTTGGACAACGGCAGTCAGTTCAGCAGTGCTGTGTTCCGTGCTTTTGCTGATCGCTGGAATTTCCGTCACTACACCAGCAGCCCGGAGTACCCGCAGAGCAACGGCCTGGCTGAGCGTGCGGTCCGCAGTGCTAAAGGATTGCTGGAACGTTGTCGCTTGTCTCGCTCTGACATTTACCTTGTCCTCCTGAACATCCGCAACATCTCCCGTGACCATGCCCTGGGTTCCCCAGCTCAGAGCCTCACGTCCCGTGTTACGCGCCCTCCGATTCCTGTGACACAGCAGTCGCTTGCTCCCTCCATCCTTAAACCTGCCACGGTCCGGCAGCGCATTGCCCACAAACACCGTATCCAGAAGCGCTCCCATGACAAGTCCTGCCGTGTCCTCCGTTCTCTCTTCCCTAGCCAGGTCGTCCGCATGCGGTCTGCCTCTGGCCACACCAGGCTCGCCATTGTTGTTGGTTCTGCTGGCTTCCCTCGTTCCTACCGGGTCTACCACGACGGTATGATCTACCGGAGGTCTCGTCAGAACGTGCAGCTTGTGAACGAGCTTTGTCCCCCTCCGGCTGCTCCGTATGCCCCCCCCCCCCCGTGCCGACTTTGCCACCTCATCCCATGCCCACCTTGCCCAGTCCTCCTCCCTCTCGGCCCTCCCCGGTGCACCTTCCCGCTGTAGCCTACCCGTCTCCCCCCTCTCCGCCGCCTAGGGGTTCTCCTGTCATGGGCTCCCCTCCTGCCCATGCGCTGGTCCCTCTCATTCCCGTTGGGGGAGGATGTGATGGCCAGGTTCAGACCCGGTCTGGTCGCCTTGTCAGGCCGCCAGACCGTTATGGCGATTATGTGTGATTCCATGGTCCTGCATTACTGATGTTTAATCTCCCTTAGCACATGAGACGTGGTCGCCTGTCACTGCTCCTGGTTTTGTTTTTTTGTAGAGGAAGGATGTAGATGATATGTGTGTACACCTTTAACAGTAGTGACGTGGCTCTTGCTAACCACTCCCCCATAATCGAGTATAACTGTGACCTTCCCACCCCTAGTTCTCTCTGTCTAGTGATCGTGACAGACCACGTACAGCAAGGGCAGTGATGTGTGTGTTTAATTCATAAAGTAGTGGTAAAGAATTATCTGTGTACGTGCATGTTCTTTACAGCTACCAAGACTGATGTGTCCAGCAATTGGTTCTTCCCCCGCACAATTAAAGCATGGAATAATCTCCACCCTAATATAGTTACTCAACCAGATGCAACTAAATTTAAGGTAGCTGTTTCTTCCCAAAAATCCTTTCTGGCTTAAGTCCTCGCTCCACCACCTCCAGTTTCAATTTAGTTTGGAATATTTTGGAGGACCAAGAAACCAAGAACCAAGAAGAATATTAAAACAAACTTTAAACAAACACTAATTTTTTTTAAAAAAGCTGCAAAATCGAAGTCTGCCGGCGGAGCAGCCATCGTACGGCACCCCTGGTGGGAAGGGTACTGACTGTGGATGATCAGCCATGCTCAAATTGAATGGCGGTGCTAGCTCCAAGGGCCGAATAGCCAACTGCTGCACCTATTGTCTATTGAGCTTCCCTGTGGGAGGAGGGTGAGCATTAGACCACATGGTGTGAGAGTCTGCAGCGTGGAGACTCCAGGCCCAATGCTGAGCCTAGGACTCTGGTAAGGCGACGGCTGCGGCCCACTGGTGGGCGGTGGAGCGGCCAGGGCCGGCAGAGTCGCTTGTCGATGCCCGCGGGGAGTGGAATGGCACTCGGGCGAAGTGTCGGAAGAGCCGGTCAGTGGATGAACGTGAAGGCAGCGAGGGTCGACAGCTCCGGCGAGGCAGCGAGGGTCGGCCGTGGTGGTGGCAGCGAGTTGGTGAAGGTCGGCGGCAACGGCCACGGGTGACTAGCTGGCTTCCTCCGCACTGTCATAGGCTGTGGGTTGGCAGCGCGCACACACACACGGCTCCAGGCAGCAGACACACGGGGATGAAAACCCAGCAACGTCCCCATCAGCAGCAGCAGAGTTGGGGACAGTCTGGTCCCTCCACCCACCCAGAGTCACTGACCGGGCTGCTCCGGCACCTCAACCCCCCTAACAGGGTGATTCACCCCTCCCACCCGACCCACACACCGGGGTGATTCGCCCTCCCCCCCCCCCCCCCAGGACGCACACACCGGGGTGATTCAACCCCACCCCCGGACCCCCACATGGGGTGTTTCACCCCCAGGACCACTGCAATGGAGTGATTCACCACCACGGATCCCCACATGGGGTGATTTACCACCACAGACCCCCACATGGGGTGAGTCAATCCCCGGACCCCAACCCCCACACCGGGTGATTCACCCCACCCTCTGCCCCCCACATGGGGTGATTCACCCCCGGACCCCCACAATCGGGTGATTCACCCGGGTGCTGGGCTGTCTGTAGCTCCACCGCAGCGTTTCAGCCGCGAAACACCAAACGATATTGCCAAGTGCAGGAACTATCTTTGAAGTAGTGGGGAGGTGTGCGATTGCCCTACAGTACGGATATGCATGCAGGCGAGAATAATTTCTTATCATTTCTGGACGGTTGGCATTTTCTTTCATTATTAATAGTACAACATGAATTCTGAAGAATTCCAAACAACACAGTTGTCAAAGTTCGTCTCTTAAAGAAAGCAGACAGCAACAAAATTGTTAAAGGTAAACCAAAGCAATCTTTTAATCAATTTGCCAGACGGGAGTGGCGAGATCTACAAAGAGAACCCAATCCTCTTGCTTCCCGCTCAACTTTGCTACATTGTCCTACTAAGCTTTAATTTTTATGTCCTTGACGTCCCTTGTCAGCCATGGTCTTCCCTGCAGGAGGGGGTTCACGGGAGGGTGGAGTGGAGAGAATTTGTGTTTGGGCTGGGGGGGGTGGGGAGAGAATGGAGGGAGAAGGGAGGGTATGTGGAGGGAGGAGTGAGAGGAATGTAGCTTTGCAGCTTTAAGGGACATTGGTCAGGTAGCATTTGGAGTATTGCATACAGTTCTGGTCAATCCATTACAGGAGTGGAGGCTTTGGGGAAGGTGCAGAGATGGTTAACCAGAATGGTTTAATAACAAGGAAGTGCAGATGCTGGATTTGAAAAAAGGACACAAAATGGTGGAGTAACTCAGCGGGACAGGCAGCATCTCTGGAGAGTAGGAATGGGTGACTGAAGAAACGAACCGACACGTTACCCATTCCTTCCAGTATTTTGTGTTTACCTAAACAGCACCTATCCACGTGGCGGTGTGCCAGCAGGCTGGAGGAGCGGGCAAAGGCCTTGCCACAGAGCGGGCAGGTGAAGGGATGCCAGCCGGTGTGGTTTAGCCGGTGCTCCAGCAGGTGGTCAAGGCGGGTGAAACCCTTACCACAGGACGGGCAGGGGAAGGGATGCTCCCCGCTGTGGGTACGCCAGTGCTGCCACGGGCTGGACATGCGGGTGAAACTCTTGCCTCCCTCAGTACATAAAGGGTCTCTCTCCGGTGTGCATCCACTGGTGCTCCCGCAGCCCCCATGCCCTTGTCACAGTGGGAGCAGCTGCTCGCCGGCGTGGGTCCGCCGGTGCTGCCGCAACCCCCGCGAGCTGTCAAAATCCTCACCGCAGTACGGGCAGTCGTAGGGCTGGCCACTGGTGTGCTCGTGCTGGTGAGACAGGGCATGGGAGGCCATGGCAAAGCGCTCTCCACATACTGGGCTGGGGAAGGGGCGGTCGCCGGTGTGCACCCGCTGGTGGGACAGCAGGCTGCTGGACTGAGTGAAGCCCTTGCCGCACTGGGCGCAGGTGTAGGGGCGCTCCCCGGTGTGGGTGCGCTGGTGCAACAGCAGGCTGCCGGACTGGATGAAGCCCTTGCCGCAGTGAGCGCACGTGTAAGGCCGCTCCCCGGTGTGGGTGCGCTGATGCTTCAGCAGGCTGTCGTTGCGGCTGAAGCCCTTACCGCAGTGAGCGCAGGTGTAGGGCCGCTCCCCAGTATGGGTGCGCTGGTGCAACCGCAGGTTGCTAGGCCGGGTGAAGCCCTTGCCGCACAGGGCGCATGTGTAGGGCCGCTCGCTGGTGTGGGTGCGCTGGTGCTTCAACAGGTATTTGGAGTGGGTGAAGCCCTTGCCACAGGTGTTGCAGGTGTAGGGACGGTCGCCGGTGTGCACGTGCCTGTGCTGCTTCAGGTCCGTGGACAACATGAAGCCTTTGCCGCAGTCTGAGCAGGTGAAGGGCCGCTCACTGCTGTGCACCCCCCGGTGCAGCCGCAGCCCCGACATCCGGGCAAAGCTCTTGCCGCAGGTGGAGCAGTCATAGGGCTTCTCGCCTGTGTGCACCCGCCGGTGGATCTCCAGCTTGCTCCAGCACTGCCAGTCCTTGCCACACACGTCGCACTCATAACGCTTCTCCTTGATGTGCCCCGTCATGTGGTCCTCCACTGAAGCTCAGCCCCCCGAAGCTCAGCCTGCACACCGAGCAGATTGGAGGGGGGGGGGGGGGGGGGGGGGAGGGGCTCACCTGTCTCACCGTCCACAGCAACGCCTCCTAAACCCTGCAGGAGGGGAACACAGAGGGTCAACAAGCTGGCAGACAGGACATTACTAGCACATATTGGGTGCATTTATGGCGGAGAAAACCATTATATAACTTTGCGCGGCACAGTGGCTCAGCAGTACAGTTGCTGCCTCACCGCCAGAGACCCGGGCTCGGTCAGGACTACGGGTGCTGTCTGTGCGGAGTCTGTACGTTCTCTCGTTGACCTGCGTGCGTGCTCCGGTTTCTTCCATCATGTCAAAGACGTTTAGGGTTGCAGATTAATCGGCCTCTGCAAATTGTTAAATTGTTCCAAATGTGCGTAGGATAGTGCTGGTGTACGGGGTGATCGCTGGTCGGCCCGCTCTCCCTCTCTCCCTCTCTACTATTCAGGTGCACTGTCAAGCTGATCGCACTGTGATCAGATATATCTGCAACCCCGATTTTACACTCTGTGATCCTATGTACGGTGTTCACCCATATTCATTAAAAAGTATTCAATCCTGGAGTAGACAGAGTGAGGTACTGTGTGGGGTGTGTAGTCCCTTTCTAAAGGGCTCCCTCTCTCTCTCTCTGTGGAGTCTGTAGACTAGGCAATGTTCAGGGACTCGGCAACGGACCTGAATAAATATGCCACAGTCGTTACAGACTTCATAAAGGAATGTGTGGAGGACTGCATCCCAATAAAAACCTTCTGAGTGTTTCCTAACCAGAAGCCTTGGATGAACCATGAGATTCACATTCTTCTGAAAACCAGATCCCAGGCATTCATGTCTGGTGATGCAGAGGTCTACAAGAAATACAGATACAACCTTGGTAAGGCCATCAAAAAGGCCAAAGGGGACTTCTGCTCCAAGCTGGAGGATGAGGGATGTTCGGCAACTGTGGCGGGGCTTGAATGCAATCACCTCCTACAAGGCAAAATCAGGAGGCAGCTCAAATTTCAGCGAACCGTCACTCCCTGACGAGCTCAATACATTTTACACACGCGTTGATGGGGAGAACACTGGTGTGCCTTCCTGAGCCCCCATTCGCTGTGATGGTATTTCAGTCACAGTCACAGAGGCCAAAGTCAGAAGATCCTTCAGAGGGGTGAACCCTCGAGAAGTGCCTGGACCTGATGGTATACCCGGGAGTGTTCTAAACCCGAGAGTATCTACGGACATTTTCAACCGCTCACTTCTGAGGTGTGAGGTTCCCACCTCCTTTAAAAGGGCATCAATAATACTGGTGCCCAAGAAGAGCAAGGTGACGTGCCTCAATGACTATCGACCAGTGGCATTAACGTCTGTGGTGATGAAGTGCTTTGAGAGCCTGATCATGGCGCAAGTCAACTCATACATCGCCAAAAACCTGGACCCACTGCAGTTCGCTTACCGCTACAACAGATCAACAGTGGAGACAATCTCGCTGGCTCTCCACTCCGCTGTGGACCACTTGGACAACAAAAAGCATAAGTCAGGCTGTTATTCATTGACTACAGCTCGGCATTTAATACAATCATCCCCTCCAAGCTGGTTACCAACCTCGCAGAACTGGGTCTCTTCGCATCCCTCTGCAATTGGATCCTCGACTTCCTCATTTACAGACCACAGTCTGTTCGTATTGGTGTAAATGTGTCAGCCTCGATAACCATCAGCACGGGAGCATCTCAAGGCTGCATGCTCAGCCCTCTATTGTACTCACTCTATACTCATGACTGCTTAGCCGAACATAGTGCGAACTCCATCATCATGTTCGCCGACAACACCACTGTTGCGGGATGTATCGCTGATGGAGATGAGTCAGAGAATGGAAGTGAGATCGGCTGTTTGACCAAATGGTGCCAGCACAATAACCCGGCCCTCAACACCAGCAAAACCAAGGAACTGATTGTGCACTTTAGAAGGAGTAGGATGGGGACCACATATATATATATACACACAGGCACACACACACATCATTGGGAAAACAAAAAAAAATTCAATGGTATATGGGCACACTGATCTGACCTGTATTTATTTATGCCTACTATATTCTGTTGTGCTGAACTAAAGCAAGAATTTCATTGTCCTATCTGGGACACATGACAATAAACTCTCTTGCATCTTAAATGGCCACAGATTCACAACGCTATGGGTGGAAACGTTTCTCCCCATCTCAGTCCCAAATGACCACCGATTCACAAATCTCTGGGTGGAAAAGTTTCTCCCCATCTCAGTCTTAAATGGCCGACTTCTTATTCTTAAACTGTGGCCCCTGGTTCTTCACTCCCCCAACATCAGGAACACGTTTCCTGCCTCTAGCGGGTCTAACCACGTCTAACCCTTAATAATCTTATATGTTTCAATAAGATCCCCTCTCAGCCTTCTAAATTCTAGTCAATATAAGCCCAGGACACATTTTGAATATTTTGAGTAGTTTTGGGCCCCGTATCTGAAGAAGGATGTGCCGGCTCTTGAGAGGGTCCAAAGGAGGTTTACAAGAACCATCCCAGGAATGAGTGGGTTAACGTACGATGAGCGTTTGTCGGCACTGGGCCTGTACTCACTTGAGTTTAGAAAAACGAGGGGGGGGGGACCTCGTTGGAACTTCACCCGAAAAGTAAAATGCCTGGAGAGAGTGGATGTGGAGAGGACATTTCCACTAGTGTAAGAGTCTAGGGCCAGAGGGCACAGCCTCAGAATTAAAGGACGTTCCTTCAGGAAGGAGATGAGGAGGAATTTCTTTAGTCAGAGGGTGGTGAATCTGTGAGATTATGTGGAGAGGATGTTTCCTCTAGTAGGAGGGTCTCGGACCAGAGTGCACAGCTTCAGAATTAAAGAATGGTCCTTTAGGAAGGAGATGAAGAGGAATTTCTTTAGTCAGAGGATGGTGAATCTGTGGGATTCATTGCCGCAGACGTTGGTGGAGGCCACAAGTCAGTGGATATATTTAAGGCAGAGATAGATAGATTGTTGATTAGTGCGGGTGTCAAGGGTTATGGGGAGAAGGCAGGAGAATGGGGTTAGGAGGGAGAGATAGATCAGCCGGGATTGAATGGCAGAGTAGACTCGATCGGTCGAATGGCCTAATTCTGCTCCATAATGAAGAGATGAAACTTAGGATGACTGTGAAATTAGAACTCAGGTGGGGGAGGGGATTGGGAGAGAGAAACAAGGGTTACTTGAAGTTAGAGAAGTCAATGTTGTGAGACGCTGGGGTGTGAGCTGCCCGAGCGAAATATGAGGTGCTGCTCCTGCAATTTGCGCTGGGCCTCAATCTGTATCTCTCCACATCACTGTCTATATCTCTTGTTCTTCTCTCCCCTGACATAGTGCGAAGATGGGTCTCGACCCGAAAGGTCGCACATTCCTTCTCTCCACAGATGCTGCCTGACCCACTGAGTTACTCCAGCACTTTGTACCTGTCCACGTTCTCCACAGATGCTGCCTGACCCACTGAGTTACTCCAACACTCTGTGTCTTTTTGTCTATTAACCGGCATCTGCAATTCTTTGTGTCCACATTTTGGACCCAAGTTCACTATACTTGGCATGGTAGAGTTGCTGCCTCATGGCACCAGAGACCTGAATTCAATCCCGAGTGCTGTCTGTACGGAGTTTGCACGTTCTCCATGTGACCAGCATGGGTGTTCTCCGGTGCTCTGGTTTCCTCCCACACTCAAAAAAACATGCAGGTTTGTAGGTTAATTGGCTTCAGTAAAGATTGTAAATTGTCCCGTGTGTGTAGGATAGTGTTAGTGTGCGGGGATCGTTGGTCGGCACAGACTCGGTGGGCCGAAGGAAGGGCCTGTTTCCGCGCTGTATCTCTAAACTTAAGTGATTTTATAACGAGGATCTTTTTAAAAATATAATGATGACTAACCTGTCATTCGTGGCCCTTCTGGACTTTGCTGAAAATGATCAGAAAAGAAGAATTATTTGGTATTTCAAGTCAAATTGGACGATTTATTTCACGCTGACCTTTCTGTCCTGGGCCTCCGCCACTGTCAGAGTGAGGCCCAGCCCAAATTGGAGGAACAGCACCCTATGTTGCCAGCATTTACTTCGAGAGGGCTTGTATACAAAAACAGGGCCATAAATGCTGAGGCTCCACAAGGCCCTGGTCAGGCCACATTTTATCGAATGCCCTCGTCTGCTCCTAATTGGTTTGGGGTTGGTGTAGGTCTTGTGATCTATGTCTAGCTGACCATTTAACATTTTGTAAAAACAGGTCAAACAGTGAGCTTCACGTCTGTCTTGGAGAGGGTTCCACCCCAGAGAATTCAGAAGTTTGGTGACACTCGCTTCTCTCTCGTAGGTGTTTGTAACAAATCGAGCGGCCTGTCTTTGGACACGTTCAATGCATGAAATGTTTTTATCTGTGTATGGGTCCCAAGCTGCAACTGCGTAGTTCAGATGAGGCCTAACGAGGGTGAAATACAGCTTCTCCTTGACAGAAGCTGAACAATGATGGAAGTTGTGCCTCAGGAAGTTTAGGACACCTGTCCTAAATTTGAATAAACATTGAATAATTTTTGTATATTTCCAGGTAAGTTTTTATGTTTGGCCCTAAACATTTTTGACTGTAAGAATAATGAATTAGTGTGATCCAGATACCTGACATTGTGAATAATGCGTATTGCTCTTTTTTGCAGAATTGTTAATGAATGTAGCGAACTTTTATAGTTATTGCCCCAGACTTCTGCACAGTAATTTTAATAGGGTAAGATTAGTGAACAGTAGAGAATGTGGAGTGATTTGTTATCCAGAACCTGCTTGACTTTGTGTAATACAGAAATGCTTTTTGACAGTTTAGATTGTACATGTTTAATGTGTGATTTCCACCTGATTCTATCATCCATTACAACCCCAAGAAATTTATTTTCATGAACTCGTTCAATTTCAACCCCATTTATCTTTAAATTTGCTTGTGTATTTGTTCTGCAGTTACCAAATAACATTATTTTGGTCTTGCTCAAGTTTAATGACATTTTGTTCCTGTCAAACCATGTTTTCAGTTTGCCCATTTCTTTTGTTATTTTGTCCAGTAGTTGTTTTAAAGTCTCACCAGAACAAAAAAATATTTGTGTCGTCTGCGAACAAGACCAGCCTCAAGGCATTGGACACATTACAAATGTTGTTTATATACATGATGAATAGTTTTGGACCCAACACTGACCCCGGGGGACACCACAAGCAATGTCCAAACATGTAGAACTGTCGCTGCCCAGCTTCACAAACTGTTAAAGAAGGAACTGCAGATGCTGGAGAATCGAGGGTACACAAAAGGCTGTAGAAACTCAGCGGGTGCAGCAGCATCTAAGGAGCGAAGGAGATAGGCGACGTTTCGGGTCGAGACCCTTGTTCAGACTGGTTAGGGATCAGGGAAATGAGAGATATAGACGGTGATGTGGAGAGATAAAGAACAATGAATGAAAGATATGCAAAAAAGTATTGATGATAAAGGAAACAGGCCATTGTAAGCTGTTTGTAGTGTGAAAATGAGAAGCTAGTGCGACTTGGGTGGGGGAGAGATGGAGAGAGAGGGAATGCCAGGGCCCGAGGGCTGATGGAGAGGTGGGAAGGGGAGGAGACAGCAAGGGTTAACAGAATTGAGAAAATTCAATGTTTAAGCCCTGAGGATGCAGACTCCCCAAGCGGAATATGAGGTGCTGTTCCTCCAACTTGCGGTGTTGCTCACTCTGGCAGTGGAGGAGGCCCAGGACCAAGAGGACGGATACAGAAGGGGAGGGGGAGTTGAAGTGCTGAGCCACCCGGGAGGTCGGGTTGGTTATTGCGGACCAAGCGGAGGTGTTCAGCGAAACGATCGCCAAGCCTCCGCTTGGTCTCACCAATATAGATCAGCTGGTATCTGGAGCAACGGATGCAGTAGATGAGGTTGGAGGAGGTGCAGGTGAACCTCTGTCGGACCTGGAAAGACTGCTTGGGTCCCTGAAAGGAGTGGAGGGTGGAGGCGAAGGGACAAATGTAGCATCTCTTGCGGTTGCAAGGGAAAGTGCTCGGGGAAGGGGTGGAGAGAGAGACAGAGAAAGCGGGAGAGAGACAGTGAGAGAGAGAGATAGATAGATACATAGAGAGAGAGAGAGAGAGAGAGAGAGAGAGAGCGACACACAGAGGGAGAGATAGAGGGGAGAGAGAGAGAAGGACAGAGAGAGAGGGAGAGACACAGAGAGGGACAGACAGAGAGAGACAGAGACTGAGAAACACCGAGAGAGACAGAGAGAGAAACACCGAGAGAGAGCGAGAGAGAGAGAGACAGAGAAAGATAGATAAATAGAGAGAGAGAGAGAGAGCGATGGAACAAGAGGGAGGGGGATTATATACATGATAGATTATTGAGATTCAGAGTTAGATCACATTTCCTCTCAACTCTCAAACCTTCTCACACACTCATTCATTCAATCCCCCTCTCCCTCTATCTGTCTCCACCGCCCCTCTCTCTCTCTCTCTCTCTCTCTCTCTCCCCATCTCTCTCTCTCTCTCTCTCTCTCTCTCTCTCTCTCCCTCTCTCTCTCTCCACCCTCTCACTCTTCCCTCTCCCTCTCCCAGTCTCTCTCTCTCTCTCTCCATCTCTCTCTCCATCATCGAAACTCACTTTTCAGTGTGAAGAAATCAGCTACGGCATTGGAATCGACCGACCCTGAAAAAGCGATTGAAGAATTACTTTATTGGGAGAGAGAGAGAGAGGGAGGGAGAGGAGAGAGAGAGATAGAGGGAGGGAGAGAGGGACAGAGAGAGAGAGAGAAAAAGAGGGAGAGGAGAGAGATAGAGGGAGGGAGAGAGGGTGACAGGGCGAGGAGAGAGAGAGAGAGTTCCACTGAGGTCACAATGTCAGAGACTGACCTCTGTGAGATAATTGATTCTGTTTGAGAGAGAGTGAGAGAGAAACAAGTCAATCAGACCTGTTTGAATGTAGATAAATCATCCAATATTCAACGCAAGCAATCTTAAATATATCAGGTAGTGTGTTTGTCTAGATTCCAGCTTCATCCCCTCTCCTCTCCTCCCCATCCTCTTCTCCCCTCTCCTCCCCTCTAGTCCCTCATTTCAGTAGAGAGGGGAGAGAGAGGGAGTGGATGGAGAGAGCGTGACAGGGCGAGGAGAGAGAGAGTTCCACTGAGGTCACAATGTCAGAGACCGACATCTGTGAGATAATTGATAGAGAGAGAGAGAGAGAGAGAGAGTCAGAGAGAGAAAACTAATTTGTCACTCAACCAGCATTCGAGCTTTTTCGGTTTGATTGATCTTTGAATCTGTTTTCTCCCCCCCCCCCCCCCCTCTCCACATCTCTCTCTCTCTCCCTCATATTCTCTCTCCCTCCCCGTCTCTCTCACATTCTCTCTCTCTCTCTCCCTGTCTCTCTCACATTCTTTCTCTCTGTCTATCATTCTCTCCCCCTGTCTCTCCCCCCCCCCCCCCCCTCTCCTTTACCCGGGCCTTTGAACTGGCCACGCACTTGCCCTGCCATGGGGTAGATTCCCGCTAACCCAGGCCCAGGCTCCGGGCCTATCAACTAGGCCAAGAACGAGGCTTCTGAGGCCCGAAAATCAAGACACAGGCTCAAAGCCTAAGATCTAGGCCGGGAACGAGGCTTTGAGGCCTGCAAATCTAGACACAGCCTCAAAGCCTAACAACTAGGCCAAGAACAAGGCTTCTAAGGCCAGAAACTCAAGACACAGGCTCATAACCTAAGATCTAGGCCACGAATGAGAGTCTCTCCCTCTCTCCCCCCCTCTTTCTCTCGCTCTCTCTCTCCCTCTGAGCAAAATTAAAATGAAGTTAACTGAATCACAGAATCATGGAATCATAGAAAATAGGTACAGCCAACTCAGTATCCTGTACCTGCCTTCTCTCCATACCCCCTGATCCCTTTAGCCACATCTAGCTCCCTCTTAAATATAGCCAATGAACTGGCCTTTTCTGGCAGAGACTTCCACAGATTCACCACTCTCTGTGTGAAAAATTATCCTCTCATCTCGGTCCTAAAAGACTTCCCCCTTATCCTTAAACTGTGACCCCTTGTTCTGGACTTCCCCCGCATCGGGAACAATCTTCCTGCATCTAGCCTATCCAACCCCTTAAGGTTTTGTAAGTTTCTGTAAGATCCCCTCTCAATCTTCTGAATTCCAGCGAGTACAAGCCGAGTCTATCCAGTCTTTCCTCATATGGTTGTCCTGCCATCCCAGGAATCAGTCTGGTGAACCTTCTCTGTACTCCCTCTATGGCAATAATGTATTTCCTCAGATTAGGAGACCAAAACTGTACGCAATACTCCAGGTGTGGTCTCACCAAGACCATGTACAACTGCAGTAGAACCTCCCTGCTCTTGTACTCAAATCCTTTTGCTATGAATGCCAAAATACCATTTGTTTTCTTCACTGCCTGCTGCACCTGTATGCGTACTTTCAGTGACTGGTGTTACATGACACCCAGGTCTCGTTGCATCTTCGCTTTTCCTAATCGGCCACCGTTCAGATAATAGTCTACTCTCCTGTTTTAGCCACCAAAGTGGATAACCTCACATTTATCCACATTATACTGCATCTGCAATGCATTTGCCCACTTACCCAAGTTATCTTGCAGCCTCTTAGCATCCTCCTCACAGCTAACACTGCCCAACAGCTTCGTGTCACCCGCAAACTTGGAGATGTTGCATTCAATTCCCTTATCCAGATCATTAATTTATATTGTAAATAGCTGGGGTCCCAGCACTGAGCCTTGCGGTACCCCACTAGTCACTGCCTGCCATTCTGAAAAGGACCCATTTACTCCTACACTTTGCTTCCTTTCTGCCAGCCTGTTCTCGATCCACATCAATACTGAACCCCCAATACCGTGTGCTTGTATACTAAGTTTGTATACTAATCTCTTGTGTGCGACCTTGTCGAAAGCCTTCTCAATGTCTAGATATAACACATCCACTGGTACTCCCTTATCCACTCTACTAGTTACAACCTTGTAAAATTATATAAGATTCGTCAGACATGATTTACCGTTCGTAAATCCATGCTGACTTTTGTCCAATGATTTCACCACTTTCCAAATGTGCTGCTATCCCATCTTTAATAACTGACTCTAGTAGTCTCCCCACTACCGATGTTAGACTAACTGGTCTGTAATTCCCCGTGTAGTATCTGTAGGTATGTTACAATACCTACCTTTAGCGGCGCTGCAGTTCTGCCGCTCCCCGTGTGTGTGACTTTGGCGCCTTTCAGAGGGGGGACGGTTTAAAATGTTGTTTTTCCCCAGACAGTCCAAATCGATCCATGTCGGGTGACTTCATCGCTAAAGGGAAATCGCTCTGACATTTCATTCATGAAGCTATTTTTAAACTACGCTAGATTATTTATTAACTAGAGTAGTTTAAAAATCATCTTCTAAAGCTCTGAACACCGACAGCAGAACAGACCTAACGTAGGCGATAAAAGAAGGTACACAGTTTATTTTTACATAAAAACGTGAATCTTAGGAAGCATTTAATCACATTTTCATGTTGTGAAAAGGGGACAAAAAAATGTATGAACCGCCAGTATTTTTCATACCGACTTCACCGCAAACCACAACGTTCCAATCCACCGCATTCCACTATAACCCACTCGCAAGTTGATTTAAATTGCCATTAATTTACAGGCATCATTAATTTAAATGAGATTTAAAAATCATGTTATATCGTGGATTATTGTGTGAATGTTATTTGGACACTTAGGCAATTTAATTTTTTTTTCATTTCTTAAGAAATGGATAGATGTTTAGATCTAGTAATTGAATATTGTAATTAGCTACATTGGATAATTAACTAATTATATACTTTAATTTCAGGTCATCCAAGTAAGATTGTTTCATATTTGTTTCAGAATGCTTCATTTTATAATAACTGAACATTTCATTGAGTTTTCTTAATTTTTAAGAAAGTTATGGCATTTTGACTGTTCTCGATCACAGCTTTTGTGTTAAGTCAATGGAAAGGCAATGGGGAACATGATGCTAATTTCTGTGTATGAAAATGGCCATAACTTTTTTAATACTGAAGATATGAAAGTGAATTAGGTGTCAAATTAAACTTTTTTTTATGCTTTATCTGATGGGATAAATTGCAGATGATGTTTAAAATCTCACAACTTTGTAACATTGCTACTGTGGGTTCATAACAATATTTACCCCAGTTTCCCCCCCAGACGTGTAGTTTATGTGGAGATTTACAGACGTGTAGTTTATGTGGAGATTTACAGACGTGTAGTTTATGTGGAGATTTACAGACGTGTAGTTTGTGTGGAGATTTACAGACGTGTAGTTTATGCGGAGATTTACAGACGTGTAGTTTATGCGGAGATTTACAGACGTGTAGTTTATGTGGAGATTTACAGACGTGTAGTTTATGTGGAGATTTACAGACGTGTAGTTTATGTGGAGATTTACAGACGTGTAGTTTATGTGGAGATTTACAGACGTGTAGTTTATGTGGAGATTTACAGACGTGTAGTTTATGTGGAGATTTACCTCAGCTCTGTCTGTCTCCCCCAGATTTACCGGGTTTATTTCTCTTATTCCGCTGCTGATTTACAACGTTATTGACCTCAGTGAATAAGAGGGGGAGGTTTATAACGGGGGAGTTTGACCCCAGTTTCCCACACACACACACACACACGTGTAGTTTATGTGGTGATGACCTCACTTCTCCCCCACATTGACGACCCCGCTCCGCTGCTGATTTATTTACAACATTATTTACCTCAGCTCCGTCCGCAGCGACGTCACCAACTGCCGCTTCTCCGCCCGCCGCCATGTTGATGCGGTCGATGGGGAGACTCGGCCCGGGGCGGGCGAGCGGCCATCTTGGTGACGGCAGGTGAGGTCGCCGCCGCTGATTGGTCGGTAGTCGGCGGCCATCTTGGTGAGGGTTTGACGGCGGCCGTCTAATTATGAGAGGTTTACACAAAAAGCTGGAGAAACTCAGCGGGTGCAGCAGCATCTAAGGAGCGAAGGAGATAGGCAACCTTTCGGGTCGAGACCCTTCTTGACACTTTCTCCAGCTTTTTGTGTAATCCTCGATTCTCCAGCATCTGCAGTTCCTTCTTCAACGCTAATTATGAGAGGTTGTTGGCGGCCGTCTTGGTCAGGGATTGACGGCGGCCATCTTGGTGAGGGGTTGACGGCGGCTGTCTCATTATGAGAGGTTGACGGCGGCCATCTTGGTCAGGGATTGACGGCGGCCATCTTGGTGAGGGGTTGACGGCGGCTGTCTCATTATGAGAGGTTGACGGCGGCCATCTTCGTCAGTGATTGACGGCGGCCGTCTCGATATGAGAGATTGACGGCGGCCATCTTTGTGAGGGGTCGCCGTCAGGATTCAAGGACAAAGGACATTTATTATCACGTACACCAGTTGGTGTAGCGAAATTTGACTTGCCAATGCAGCACATGAATAAAGATAATACACAACACTAGATATTTAACAATAAACATAAAAACATCCCCCCACAATGGTTCCCACTGTGGGGGAAGGCACAAAGTCCAGTCCCATCCCAGTTCACCCAAAGTCGGGCCTATTGAGGCCTCTGCAGCTGCTGCTACGGCAACCCGATGCCTTCAAGCCCACTCGCCGGATGGTGGAGTTCTGGCGACGGATGAACTCTCTCAGCGGCCCGGAGTGTCTGGAGCGGCCGCTTCCCCCCCCGGAGTTCGCAGCTCCAGTAGTCCACGGGCCGCGCCGGTCGCAGCTCCGACTCGGGCGACCTCGTCGTGAGGTCCCAGGCTCCGCAGTTTTTAAAATTCAGTGCCGCCCGCCCGCGGCTGGAAGGTTCACAGACCGCAGCTCGACGATGTTGCAGTCGGCGGTTCCAGCCCCTCCGGAGCTCCACCGCACGGTGACCAGAGCAAGGCATCGCCCTCTCCGCGATAGCGCCCCAGCGCTGTGTGCCGCCGCCGGAGGTGAAGTCCCGGCCGGTCCCGGGAGGAAACGCCGCTCCAGACTACCTGTAGGCCGCGAGGAAGTGGCGAAGATACGGCCCGGAGAAAAGCCGCATCTCCGACCAGGTAGGGACTGAGAAAATAGTTTCCCCCTTCCCCCCCCCCCCCTACATAAAAAGACTAAAATACCTCAAAAAAACAAACACTTTAACTAACTAAAAAATATAAAAAAGGAAAAGACTAACAGCTGCTGGGAGGGCGGCCATACTCGACGGCGCCCCCTCACGAACACAGAGAGAGACAGGATTCAAGAGACCTCCGTTACATTGACGACTGCTTTGGTGTCACCTCCTGCACCCATGCAGAACTGACTGACTTCATCCATTTCACCACCAACTTCCATCCGGCACTCAAATATACTTGGACCATTTCCGACATTTCCCTACCATTCCTTCACCTCACCATCTCTATTGCAGGTGATACACTCCTGACTGACATCCACTACAAACCAACTGACTCCCACAGCTACCTGGACTACTCTTCCTCCCACCCTGCTTCCTGTAAGGACTCCATCCCCTATTCCCAATTCCTCCGTCTACGCCGCATCTGCTCCCAGGATGATGTGTTCCACACCAGGTCATCGCAAATGTCCTCGTTCTTCAGAGAACGGGGTTTCCCCTCCCCCACTATAGATGAGGCTCGCACCAGGGTCTCCTCCATACCCCGCAACACTGCCCTCTCTCCCCATTCCCCCACTCACAACAAGGGCCGAGTCCCCCTGGTCCTCACCTTTCACCCCACCAGCCAGCGCATAAAACAGATAGTCCTCCGTCAATTTTGTCACCTACAACGTGACCCCTCCACTCGCCACATCTTCCCATCTCCCCCCCTGTCTGCCTTCCACAAAGACCGCTCCCTCCGCAACTCCCTTGTCAATTCTTCCCTTCCCTCCCGCTCCACTCCTTCCCCGGGCACTTTCCCTTGCAACCGCAAGAGATGCCACACTTGTCCCTTCACCTCCCCCATCCACTCCTTTCAGGGACCCAAGCAGTCATTCCAAGTCCGACAGAGGTTCACCTGCACCTCCTCCAACCTCATCTACTGCATCCGTTGCTCCAGATGCCAGCTGATCTACATCGGTGAGACCAAGCGGAGGCTGGGCGATCGTTTCGCCGAACACCTCCGCTCAGTCCGCAATAACCAACCCGACCTCCCGGTGGCTCAGCACTTCAACTCCCCCTCCCACTCCGTATCCGACCTCTCGGTCCTGGGCCTCCTCCACGGCCAGAGTGATCAACACCGCAAGTTGGAGGAACAGCACCTCATATTCCGCTTGGGGAGTCTGCATCCTCTGGGCTTAAACATTGAATTTTCTCAATTCTGTTAACCCAGACTGCCTCCCCCCCACCTCTCCCTCAGCCCTCTGGCCCTGACATTCCTTCTCCATCTCCCCCCCCCCCCCCCCAGTCGCACTAGCTTCTCATTTTCACACCACAAACAGCTTACAATGGCCTGCTTCCTTTATCACCAATACTTTTTTGCATATCTTTCACTCATTGTTTCTTATCTCTCCACATCACTGTTTATATCTCTTGTTTCCCTGATCCCTGACCAGTCTGAAGAAGGGTCTCGACCCGAAACGTCGCCTATCTCCTTCGCTCCATAGATGCTGCTGCACCCGCTGAGTTTCTCCAGCTTTTTGTGTAACCTTCAAGAGACACAAGAGAGTTTATTGTCACGTGTCCCTGATAGGACAATGAAATTGTTGCTTTGCTTCAGCACAACAGAACATAGTAGGCTTGACTACAGAACAGATCAGTCTGTCCATATACCATTATATAAATATATACACACCATATAACCATATAACAATCACAGCACGGAAACAGGCCTTCTCAGCCCTTCCAGTCCGTGCCGACCATTTATTTTCCCCTAGTCCCACCTAGACACAACTCCACAACCACATCCTCACCCAGACTCGATATCACAGCCACATCTGCTTCCTCGGGGTCTGCCTGCGCCTCCATCTCATACCTCGTGGATTCCAGCTCCAATTCCCTGCCTCCCAGTTCGGACCCCAGCCGGACTATCAGTACTGACTGGCCATCCACCGCCACACTGTGCAATTCTCCAACTGGGCATTAAGATCCACACTGTTTGCAATGCGAGGAAGAAGGGTCTCGACCCGAAACGTCGCCTATCTCCTTCGCTCCTTAGATGCTGCTGCACCCGCTGAGTTTCTCCAGCTTTTTTTGTGTAACCCACCTAGACACAGATTTGTCATACACTGAATAATCCAACCACAATTGTGTTTGGAAGTGGAAGGAAATAATTGAAATTGCATTCATTGCAATGTGTAAAAAGAGATGAGATACTGTATTATAATTTTGCTGCATGTCATTGTGGTATATATCATGTCTTGATTGATGAATATGTTTAGTTTGTGACTTGATTTGAAGCAGAAATAATATGCTGAATGTTTCATTGAGCATAATTCCGACTGGTAACTATGGACTTCGTCTAAGCATATTATCGCACGGGTCATGCAAGCCGCCTTAAATGACCCCTAAACTGTCATTTGGCAACCTAAAAAGCTGCCTAAGTTGCCCGGCAGGCAACAGTGAAAAAATGTTACATGAGAGCCTTGAACATATAAGATTATGAAGGATTTGGACACGTTAGAGGCAGGAAACATGTTCCCGATGTTGGGGAATCAAGAACCAGGGGCCACAGTTTAAGAACGGAGATGAGGAAACACTTTTTCACACAGAGTTGTCAGTCTGTGGAATTCTGTGCCTCAGAGGGTGGTGGAGGCCGGTTCTCTGGATGCTTTCAAGCGAGAGCCAGATAGGGCACTTAAAGATAGCGGAGTCAGGGGATATGGGGAGAAGGCAAGAACGAATCAGAATAGAACTTTATTTGCCAAGTATGTTTTGCAACATACAAGGAATTTCATTTGCCAAGTCAGTCCTACAAATAAAAAGTAACAGATCACCCAAAATACGTTTTCACATGAACATCCACCGCACTGATTCCTACACATTTCCCAATGTGATCGAAGGCGAAATAAAGTTCAAGTCTCTCCCCTTTGTTCTTCCGCGGTTGGGGGCCTCGAGCCCTCCGGTGATGGGACGTTCTTGACTCCCCTTAGCCGGTGGCGTTTTGGCCCTCCACGTCGAGGCGATCAAGCTCCCGCATCGGGGTGATGTAAACTCCCCCACGCTGGACGATCCAGTGTTGAGTGGTACACCTCAGGGCACATCCGTTTTTGATTACATAAATGACATCCATGAAAAAGTCGCAAGCACAACCAGACTATTCGCTGATGATTGTTTGCTGTACCGTCCAATTAAGTCAGCTGATGATGAAGATGCTCTCCAAAAGGACCTCGATACAATGGTTGAGTGGTCACAACAATGGGGCATGCAGTTCAACCCGTCCAAATGTGAAACCATGCGTGTCACCAGAAAGAGGAAACCAGGTGAAACATCTTACAATATACTTGGTGCCACCCTTGAAGAATACAAACAAACCAAGTATCTTGGCATCAAATTGCAGAATAATCTGCGTTGGAATGGTCAGACTCATCATGCAATGGTGAAAGCAACGTGTCCTAAATTTTCTGAGACGCAACTTTCATCATTGTTCAAGTTCTGTCAAGGAGAAGCCATACTTCACCCACGTTAGACCTCATTTGGACTACACAGTTGCAGCATGGGACGCATTCACAAATAAAAACATTTCTTTCATCGAACGTGTCCAAAGACAGGCAGCTTGATTTGTTACTAACACCTATGAGAGAGAAGTTAGTGTTACCAAACATCTGAATTCACTGGGGTGGAACCCTCACCAAGTCAGGCGTGAAGCTCACCTGTTTTTACAAAATGTTAAATGGTCAGCTCAACATAGATTACAAGACCAACACCAAACCCAAACCAATTAGGAGCATAGGAGGGCATTCGATCCAATTTGTGATTCCAGCTACCAAGACAGATGTGTACAGCAATTGGTTCTTCCCCCGCACAATTAAAGCATGGAATAATCTCCACCCTACTATAGTTACTCAACCAGATGCAACTAAATTTAAGGTCGCTGTTTCTTCCTAAAAACCCTTTCTGGCTTAAGTCCTCGCTCCACCACCTCCAGTTTAAATTTAGTTTGGTATATGTTGGAGGACCAAGAAACCAAGAACCAAGAACAACATTAAAACAAACTTTAAACAAACACTATTTTTTTTTTAAAAAAGCTGAAAAATCGAAGTCTGCCGGAGGAGCAGCCATCGTGCGGCACCCCTGGTGGGAAGGGTACTGACTGTGGATGATCAGCCATGCTCAAATTGCATGGCGGTGCTAGCTCCAAGGGCCGAATAGCCGACTGCTGCACCTATTGTCTATTGAGCTTCCCTGTGGGAGGAGGGTGAGCATTGGACCACGTGAGAGTCTGCAGCGTGGAGACTCCAGGACCGATGCTGAGCCTAGGACTCTGGTAAGGCGACGGCTGTGGCCCACTGGTGGGCGGTGGAGTGGCCAGGGCCGGCAGAGTCGCTTGTCGAGTCCCGCGGGGACTGGAATGGCACTCGGGCGAAGTGTCGGAAGAGCCAGTCAGTGGATGAACGTGAGGGCAGCAAGGGTCGGCGGTGTCGGCGAGGCAGCGAGTAGGTGAAGGTCGGCGGCAACGGCCACGGGTGACGAGCTGGCTACCTCCACACTGTCATAGGCTGTGGGTTGTCAGTGCGTACACACACACACACACACACACACACACACACACAAGGCTCCGGGCAGCGGACACACGGGGATGAAAACCCAGCAACATCCCCATCAGCAGCAGCAGAGTTGGGGACAGTCTGGTCCCTCCACCCACACAGAGTCACTGACCGGGCTGCTCCGGCACCTTGACCCCCTACCAGGGTGATTCACACCCCCCCCCCCCCCGACCCACACACCGGGATGATTCACCCCCCGCCCCACACCAGGATGATTCACCCCCCCTCAGACCCACACACCAAGGTGATTCCCCCCCACCCCAGACCCACACACCGGGATGATTCACCCCCAGACCCACACACCAGGGTGATTCCCCCCCCCACCCCACCCCAGACCCACACATTGGGATGATTCACACCCCCCCCCCCCCCCGGACCTTCACATGCGGTGATTCACACCCCGGACGCCCACATGGGGTGATTCACCCGGGTGCTGGGCTGTCTGTAGTTCCACCGCCACATTTCATCCGCCAAACACCAAACAATATTGCCAAGTGCAGGAACTATCTTTGAAGTAGTGGGGAGGTGTGCGATTGCCCTACGGTACAGATATGCATGCAGGCGAGAATAATTTCTTATCATTTCTGGACGGTTGGCATTTTCTTTGATTATTGATAGTACAACATGAATTGTGAAGAATTCCACACAACACAGTTCGTCTCTTAAAGAAAGCAGACAACAACAAAATTGTTAAAGGTAAACCAAAGCAATCTTTTAATCAATTTGCCAGACGGGAGTGGCGAGATCTACAAAGAGAACCCAATCCTCTTGCTTCCCGCTCAACTTAGCTACGTTGTACTTCTAAGCTTCATTTTTTATGTCCCTGACGTCCCTTGTCAGCCAAGGTCATCCCTGCAGGAGCGGGTTCACGGGAGGATGGAGAGAATTTGTGTTCGGGGTGGGAGAGAATGGAGGTAGAGGGGAGAATATGGGGAGGGAGGAGTGAGAGGAATGTAGCTTTGCAGCTTTAAGGGACATCGGTCAGGTAGCATTTTGAGCATTGCATACGGTTCTGGTTACTCCATTACAGGAGTGGAGGCTTTGGGGAAGATCCAGAGATGGATAACCAGAATGGTTTAAAAACAAGGAAGTGCAGATGCTGGATTAGAAAAAAGGACACAAAATGATGGAGTAACTCAGCGGGCCAGGCAGCATCTCTGGAGAGAAGGAATGGGTGACTGAAGAAACGACCCGAAACATTACCCATTCCTTCCAGTATTTTGTGTTCACCTAAACAACACCTATCCACATGGCGGTGTGCCAGCAGTCTGGAGGAGCGGGCAAAGGCCTTGCCACAGAGTGGGCAGGTGAAGGGGTGCTGGCCGGTGTGGTTTAACCGGTGCTCCAGCAGGTGGTCAAGGCAGGTGAAGCCCTTACCGGAGGACGGGCAGGGGAAGGGACGCTCCCCGCTGTGGGGTACGCCGGTGCTGCCACGGGCTGGACATGCGGGTGAAACTTGCCACCCTCAGCACATAAAGGGTCTCTCTCCGGTGTGTATCCACTGGTGCTCCCGCAGCCCCCATGCCCTTGTCACAGTGGGAGCAGCTGCTCGCCGGCGTGGGTCGGCCGGTGCTGCCGCAACCCCCGCAAGCAGTCAAACTCCTCACTGCAGTACGGGCAGTCGTCGGGCTGGCCACTGGTGTGCATGGGCTGGTGAGACAGGGCGTGGGAGGCCAAGGCAAAGCGCTCTCCATACTCGGCTGGGGAAGGGACGGTCGCCGGTGTGCACCCGCTGGTGGGACCGCAGGCTGCTGGACCGAGCGAAGCCCTTGCCACACTGGGCGCAGGTGTAGGGCCGCTCCCCAGTGTGGGTGCGCTGGTGGCGCAGCAGGTGACTGGAATGGGTGAAGCCCTTGCCGCAGAGAACACAGGTGTAGGGCCGCTCTCCGGTGTGGGTGCGCTGGTGCAACTGCAGGTTGCTGGACTGGGAGAAGCCCTTTCCGCAGGGAGCACAGGTGTAGGGCCGCTCCCCGGTGTGGGTGCGCTGGTGCAACTGCAGGTTGCTGGAGTGGGTGAAGCCCTTGCCGCAGTGAGCGCAGGTGTAGGGCCGCTCCCCGGTGTGGGTGCGCTGGTGCAAATGCAGGTTGCTGGAGTGGGTGAAGCCCTTGCCGCAGAGAACGCAGGTGTAGTGCCGCTCACCGGTGTGGGTGTGCTGGTGCAACCGCAGGTTGCCGGACTGGGTGAAGCCCTTGCCGCATTGGGCACAGGTGTAGGGCCGCTCACCGGTGTGGGTGTGCTGGTGCTTCAACAGGTTGTTGGAGTGGGTGAAGCCCTTGCCACAGGTGTTACAGGTGTAGGGGCGCTCCCCGGTGTGCACGTCCCTGTGCTGCTTCAGGTCCGTGGACAACATGAAGCCTTTGCCGCAGTCGGAGCAGGTGAAGGGCCGCTCACTGCTGTGCACCCCCCGGTGCAGCTGCAGCCCCGACATCCGGGCAAAGCTCTTTCCGCAGGTGGAGCAGCCATAGGGCTTCTCGCCTGTGTGCACCCGCCGGTGGATCTCCAGCTTTCTCCGGCACTGCCAGGCTTTGCCACACACGTCGCACTAATAACGCTTCTCCTTGTTGTGCCCCGTCATGTGGGCCTCCACTGAAGCTCAGCCCCTCGAAGCTCAGCCTACACACCGAGCAGGTGGTGGGGGGGGGGGGGGGGGGCTCACCTGTCTCACCGTCCACAGCAACGCCTCCTAAACCCTGCAGGAGGGGAACACAGAGGGTCAACAAGCTGGCAAACAGGACATTACTAGCACATATTGGGTGCATTTATGGCAGAGGAAACAGTTATATAACTTTGCGTGGCACAGTGGCGCAGCAGTACAGTTGCTGCCTCACCGTCAGAGGCCCGGGCTCGGTCATGACTACGGGTGCTGTCTGTGCGGAGTTTGTACGTTCTCGCCTTGACCTGCGTCCGCGCTCTGGTTTCCTCCAACATGTCAAAGACGTTCAGGGTTGTAGATTAATCGGCCTCTGTTAAATTGTTCCAAATGTGCGTAGGATAGTGCTGGTGTACGGGGTGATCGCTGGTCGGTGCTCTCTCTCTGTCTGTCTGTCTCTTTGTCTCCCTCTCTCTTCTGTCTCTTTTTCTCTCTCCGTCTCTCTCACTATCTCTCTCCCTATGTCCCTCTTGTTTCTCTCTCCACCCCCTCTCTCACTCCGTCTCTCTCTGCCTCCTCTATCTGTGCCTCTCCCTATGTCTCTCTCACTATCTCTCCATCTCTTTCTATCTCCCTCTCTGCCCGTCTCTTTCTCTCTCACTGTATCCCTCTCCCTCCCTCTCTCTCTGTCTTCCTCTCCCTGTCTCCCTCTCTCTCTGCTTCTCCTCGTCTCATTGTTTGTCTCACTCTCTCTCGGTCTCGGTCTCTGCCTCCGCCCCTCACATATTCAGGTGCAGTGTGAAGCTTAGGGCAGTGTGATGAGACATATGTGGAATCGTGATTGTGGACTCTGTGATGTCGTTGGCCCGTATTGCGCGCGGTGTGCGCGCGCGCGCGTGGAGTCTGTAGACTGGGCAATGTTCATATACGACCTTGGTAAGGCCATCAAAAAGGCCAAAGGGGACTTCTGCTCCAAGCTGGAGGATGTGAGATGTTGGGCAACTGTGGCGGGGCTTGAATGCAATCACCTACAATGCAAAATCAGGAGCCCGCTCAAATGTCAGAGAAGCATCACTCCCTGACGAGCTGAATACACTTTACACACACGTTGATAGGGAGAACACTGATGTGCCTTCCCAAGCCCCCATTCGCTGTGATGGTATTTTGTTCACAGTCACAGAGCCCAACGTCAGAAGATCCTTCAGAGGGGTGAATCCTCGAAAAGTGCCTGCATCTGATGGTATACCTGGGCGTGTTCTAAAAACCTGTGCGGACCAAATGGCTGGAGTTTTTATGGACATTTTCAACCGCTCACTTCTAAGGTCCGAGGTTCCCACCTCCTTTAAAAGGGCATCAATAATACCGGTGCCCAAGAAGAGCAAGGTGACGTGCCTCAATGACTATCGACCAGTGGCATTAACATCTGTGGTGATTAAGTGCTTTGAGAGCCTGATCATGGCGCAAGTCAACTCATACATCGACAAAAACCTGGACCCACTGCAGTTCGCTTACCGCCACAACAGATCAACAGTGGAGACAATCTCGCTGGCTCTCCACTCCGCTCTGGACCACTTGGACAACAAAAACTCATATGTCAGGCTGTTATTCATTGACTACAGCTCAGCATTTAATACAATCATCCCCTCCAAGCTGGTTACCAAACTCGCAGAACTGGGTCTCTACACATCCCTCTGCAATTGGATCCTCGACTTCCTCATTTACAGACCACAGTCTGTTCGTATTGGTGTAAATGTGTCAGCCTCGATAACAATCAGCACAGGAGCATCTCAAGGCTGCGTGCTCAGCCCCCTACTGTACACACTCCATACTCATGACTGCTTAGCCGGACATAGTGCGAACTTCATCATCATGTTCGCCGACGACACCACTGTTGTGGGACCTATCACTGATGGAGATGAGTCAGAGAATGGAAGTGTGATCGGCTGTTTGACCAAATTGTGGCAGCACAATAATGCGGCCCTCAACACCAGCAAAACCAAGGAACTGACTGTGCACTTTAGAAGGAGTGCGAGTGTGAGTGTGAGTAGTCCCCATCCTACTCCTTCTAAAGTCCAAAATATATACACACACCATTGAAAATATATATAATTTTTTTTTAAATGGTATATCGACACACTGATCTAATCTGTATTTATTTAGGCCTACTATATTCTGTTGTGCTGAAGTAAAGCAAGAATTTCATTGTCCTATCTGGGACACATGACAATAAACTCTCTTGAATCTTAAATGGCCACAGATTCACAACGCTCTGGGTGGAAACTTTTTTCCTCATCTCAGTCCCAAATGGCCACAGATTCACAAATCTCTGGGTGGAAAAGTTTCTCGTCACCTCAGTCTTAGTTGGCCAAAGATTCACAACTCTCTGGGTGGAAAGGTTTCTCCCCATCTCAGTCTTAAATGGCTGACTCCTTATTCTTAAATTGTGGCCCCTGGTTCTGGACTCCCCAACATCAGGAACACGTTTCCTGCCTCTAGCGGGTCCAACCCTTAATAATCTTATATGTTTCAATAAGATCCCCTCTCAGCCTTCTAAATTCTTGTCAATATAAGACCAGGCAACATTTTGAATATTGTGAGTAGTTTTGGGCCCCGTATCTGAGGAAGGATGTGCCGGCTCTGGAGAGGGTCCAAAGGAGGTTTACAAGAACCATCCCAGGAATGAGTGGGTTAACGTACGATGAGCGTTTGCTGGCACTGGGCCTGTACTCACTGGAGTTTAGAAGAACGAGGAGGGGGGGGGACCTCATTGGAACTTCACCTGAAAAGTGAAAGGCCTGGAGAGAGTGAATGTGGAGAGTTTCCACTAGTGCAAGAGTCTAGGGCCAGAGGGCACAGCCTCACAATTAAACGATGTTCCTTCAGGAAGGAGATGAGGAGGAATTTCTTTAGCCTGAGGGTGGTGAATCTGTGAGATTATGTGGAGAGGATGTTTCCTCTAGTGGGAGAGTCTCGGACCAGAATGCACAGCTTCAGAATTAAAGAATGGTCCTTTAGGAAGGATATGAGGAGGAATTTCTTTAGTCAGAGGGTGGTGAATCTGTGGGATTCATTGCCGCAGACGTTGGTGGAGGCCACAAGTCAGTGGATATATTTAAGGCAGAGATAGATAGATTGTTGATTAGTGCGGGTGTCAAGGGTTGTGAGGAGAAGGCAGGAGAATGGGGTTAGGAGGGAGAGATAGATCAGCTGGGATTGAATGGCAGAGTAGACTCGATCGGTCGAATGGCCTAATTCTGCTCCATAATGAAGAGATGAAACTTAGGATGACTGTGAAATTAGAACTCAGGTGGGGGAGGGGATTGGGAGAGAGAGAAAGCAAGGGTTACTTGAAGTTAGAGAAGTCAATGTTCATACCACTGGGGTGTGAGCTGCCCAAGCGAAATATGAGTTGCTGCTCCTCCAATTTACGCTGGGCCTCAATCTGTATCTCTCCACATCACTGTCTATATATCTTGTTTTTCTCGCCCCTGACATAGTGTGAAGATGGGTCTCGACCCTAAATGTCGCACATTCCTTCTCTCCACAGATGCTGCCTGACCCGCTGAGTTACTCCAGCACTCTGTGTCTTTTTGTCTATTAACCGGCATCTGCAATTCTTCGTGTCCACATTTTGGACCCAAGTTCACCATATTTGGCATGGTAGAGTTGTTGCCTCACGGCGCCAGAGACCCGAATTCATAGCCCCCTTTCTTCTCTCTCCCTCTCGGGGTATCAGCGCCAGTTCATCTTCATCTCGCTTCCACGCTCGCGTGTTCCAACTGCCAACCCCGGAGGACCAGCCCGGAGGACCACGATCCCTCGGCTCACCTAACCCGCCCTCTGGTCTGGAGACAGAGCACGAGGAGAGCGCCAACCCTCCCGGGGTGGGAGACGACACGGAAGCACACGGTGATGACCACAGCGGGGAGTGACGGTGGGGGGGCGGGGTGGAGGGCCTGTTTCAGTGCTGTATCTCTAAACTAATCTAGTGTGTGAACGGGCGATCGCTGGTCGGCACGGACTCGGTGGGGAAGGGCCTATTTCCGCGCTGTATATCTAAACTTAAGTGATTTTATAACGAGTGCCTTTTTAAAAATATAATGATCACTAACCTGTCATTTGTGGCCCTTCTGGACTTTGCTGAAAATTATCAGAAAAAAAGAATTATATAGTATTTAAAGTCAAATTTGGACGAATTATTTGACACTGACCTTTCAGTCCTGGGCCTCCTCCATTGTCAGAGTGAGGCCCAGCCCAAATTGGAGGAACAGCACCTTATAGGGGGTTTGCACGCAAGGTCACTGGGTCATAGGGACTGACGCACGGAGCTGCTCAATCCATCTGGTGGACATCCATAACTTCCGGTATATGTTATTAATGCAAGAAACGCGTACATTCCTACTGTTAAAAAACGCCAAAATGTTGAATTTTCGCGCTGTAAAAAATTGTGGAAGTCGGGATAAGCGTGAGAGACACGTAGCCAACTTCAGAATTCCAAAAGTGAAGATTAATGAAGGTAAAGAGAAGCGAGAGCTGAAGGGACAACAACAGCTAAAGTGCTTGGCGAACATTGGCCGTGCAGATATTGCAATTGAAAGTATTGGGAATTATCGCGTTTGCTCACTGCATTTCATCAACAGCAAGGCATTATTTGTGGTTTTTCTTGATTGCTTTGGTATGTAAAAAGTCTCAGAAGTGATAAATCTGGCTGTAAAATTTGCTTCAGAGGCATTTTCTTTTTGTATGTAAAAACCCACTTGAGAACCATGGACGAGTTTACAATTTTACAGCCAGATTTATCACTTCAGAAACTTTTTGTATGCATCTCTAAAAATTGTCTGGGGTACGTCTACGGTTAAATTGTATCTCAAATGAATAATTAGCTATCGTAGATTATACATTGTATATTATGTTACATATTACATTACTATTGATACATTATCATCACTGTTATTATTATAAGCAATGTTATTAATAATGGTGATAATTATTATTAATTATTAAATATGGAAGAAGGGTTTAGGGAGAAGGGGTGAGATTAAATAAGTTATTCTTCTTCAAACTCCTTTTCGAGCTTGTAAAGAAAAAGTGGACATTTAAATGTTGCTTTCCGCTTTTCATTGCTTTGCAAATATTGCCTGGAATGTCCAATTGTTTAACTATTTCTATTTGTTGTTATTTATTCCTATTTATGTCTTTACTTGTTTGGAACAAATCAACCCATTTTTTAAAAAAAATTGAAAAAAAAGATAAAACACAAATAATGCCTCAGTTGATGAAATCCAGTGAGCAGACGGCCAATGTTCGCCAAGCACTCTGGCTGTTGTTGTCTCTTCAGCTCTCGCTTCTATCTACCGTCATTTCTCCTCACTCACCACCCCGGGCCGCGGAGTTGAACCGGCCCGTTCGCGGAGCTCGGTTGAATCGCGGGACTGACTACTTACCGTCGCCCGGTGGGGTCGCGGCATCTGAAGCCTGGATCGCCTCGGCGCAGAGGGAAACAAAGAGGGAAGAGACAGAGACTTTAAGACTTTGCCTTCCATCACAGTGAGGAAGTGTTTGGTGGACTCACTGTGGTGGATGTTAAATTTGTGTTTATTGTGTGTTCTCTCATTTTTATTTATTTATTTTTAATTATATGCATGACTGCAGGGCAGGCACGTGCCGTGAGGAATTACTCAGGGTAGGCAGTCAGCCGGCTTTAAAAAAAATCTTAAACCGTGCATGCGCAGATTGTTCTCTTCGTAAAAAATAACAATTCAATTTTCCCAAGGTTTCTCAATCTCCTTCATTTTTTAATTACTGAATGGTTGGGGGACGGAGGATGAAGGCAGGTGGAGAGATGGTGGGAAAAATGGGAGCAGACCGGGACATTGAATCAGTTGTCATCTTATTGAATGACAATACTAATTCAAGGGTCCAATTGGAGGGAGAGTTCCTTTCACAGCGTGTGGAGAGTGTGTGTCAGGGGTTAAAGACGCGAAAAGGCAGAAGTGTTGAGAAGGAGAGGGTCGAAGATCATATCAGTAACTCACTCACCGCTGCCGCAGCGCTCCGGGCACGGACAGCAGAAATGCCGCCACATCCGGGGATAGAAGCAGCTCGGGTGCAAGTGGTCGCCGGGACCCGACACCAGAATCGGCTGCCCTTCAGCGCCTTCTGATTACCTCTGGCAGTGCTCTTCGTCTGAACATCTCTCACCTGCCATTCGCCAGCTTCGCTCATGTCAACCACGTCCCGCAAATCTTTAAATTCCCACAGCCAAGTAACCTTAACTGGTCCCGTGAACGCGCTGTCGGAATTTAGATTTGCGGGAAGCCGGCCGGCGAGAGATGTTCAGACAGAGAGTACTGCCAGAGGTGAGTGGGGACCAGCACAAGGGGCTGAAGTGGCTGAAGTGGCAGGGTCCCGGCGGCCACTCGCAGTCACCTGAGCTGCTTCCTTCCTCGGAAGTGGCAGCCAGTTCTGCTGTCCATGCCTGGAGTGCTGCGGCAGCCACCCAAACTAATTCACTTCCAGGCCACAATAAACCATATTGCAATTACAGCTCGGAAACAGGCCATCTCGGAAACAATGGTCAGTGCTTACCTGCAGTTCATCGTGTGTACTCCACTTGGAGTTGCATAGCAACAGTACGGGTCATGGGTCGTGACCCGCCCTGCTGTGAAACCTCCCTATATTGCCAGCATTTACTTCGAGAGGGCTTGTATACAAAAACAGGGCCGTAAATGCTGAGGCTCCACAAGGCCCTGGTCAGGCCACATTTGGAGCATTGTGAGCAGTTTTGGGCCCCGTATCTGAGGAAGGATGTGCCGGCTCTGAAGAGGGTCCAGAGGAGGTTTACAAGAACCATCCCAGCAATGAGTGGGTTAGCTAACATACGATGAGCGTTTCTCGGCGCTGGGCCTGGACTCGCTGGAGTTTAGAAGAATGAGGGGGACATCATTGAAACTTCACCCAAACAGTGAAAGGCCCGGAAACAGCTTCGTCGTCACAGCCACCAGGCTATTAAATACAACTTATACAAAACTCTACAATATATATATATATAGTTATTAAATAAATATATATATATATATATATATATATATATATATATATATATATATATATATATATATATATATATATATATATATATATATATATATATATATTTATTGTGTTCTGCTTTGCAGCAGCACAACAGGATATTGTAGTCATAAATACCAATCAGATCACTAACCTGTCATTTGTGGCACTTCTGGACTTTGCTGAAAATGATCAGAAAATAAGAATTATTTAGTATTTAAAGTAAAATTGGATGATTTATTTCACACTGACCTTTCTGTCCTGGACCTCTCCACTGTCAGAATGAGGCCCAGCACAAATTGGAGGAACAGCACCATATATTGCCAGCAGTTACTTCGAGAGGGCTTGTATACAAAAACAGGGCCGTAAATGCTGAGGCTCCACAAGGCCCTGGTCAGGCCACATTTGGAGTATTGTGATCAGTTTTGGGCCCCATATCTGAGGAAGGATGTGACGGCTCTGGAGAGGGTCCAGAGGAGGTTTACAAGAACCATCCCAGCAATGAGTGGGTTAACTAACCGACGATGAGCGTTTGTCAGCGCTGGGTCTGGACTCGCTGGAGTTTAGAAGAACGAGGGGGGACCTCATTAAAAATTCACCCAACAGTGAAAGGCCCGGAAACAGCTTCTTCCCAACAGCCACCAATTAAACACAACTCATACAAAACTCTGAACAATAACAGCCTATGGCTGTATATCTGATTAATTGATCTATCAGTATACCATCCACCCGCTGGAGGACCTGCCCGGAGGACCATGACCACCCACCCGCTGGAGGACCGGCCCGGAGGACCACGACCACCCACCCGCTGGAGGACCGGCCCGGAGGACTACGACCACCCACCCGCTGGAGGACCGGCCCGCAGGACCACGACCACCCACCCGCTGGAGTACCGGCCTGGAGGACCAAGATGGAGACAGAGCATGAGGGGAGCGCGGACCTTCCCAGAGGGAGACGAGACGGAAGCACGCGGTGATGACGATGGCGGGGAGTAACAGCGGGGGTGGGGCATGCGGTGAGGGTTACCCTGCTCCGCCTAGCGGAGCTGGTCCTTACCCTCAATAACTTCTCTTTTGACTCCTCCCATTTCCTCCAAACACAAGGCGTAGCTATGGGAACACACATGGGCCCGAGCTATGCTTGCCTCTTTGTCGGGTACATCGATCAATCCTTGTTCTCGGCGTACCAGGGCTCCATCCCCGACCTCTACCTCCGTTACATTGACGACTGCTTTGGTGTCACCTCCTGCACCCACACACAACTGACTGACTTCATCTATTTCACCACCAACTTTGATCCGGCACTCAAATACACTTGGACCATTTCCGACACTTCCCTACCATTGCTTGACCTCACCATCTCTATTGCAGGTGATACACTCTTGACTGACATCCACTACAAACCAACTGACTCCCACAGCTACCTGGACTACTCTTCCTCCCACCCTGCTTCCTGTAAGGACTCCATCCCCTATTCCCAATTCTTCCGTCTATGCCGCATCTGCTCCCAGGATGAGGTGTTCCACACCAGGTCATCACAAATGTCCTCATTCTTCAGAGAACGTGGATTCCTCTCCCTCACTATAGATGAGGCTCGCACCAGGGCCTCCTCCATACCCTGCAACACTGCCCCCCTCTCCCCATTCCCCCACTCGCAACAAGGGCAGAGCCCCCTTGGTTTGCACCTTTCACCCCACCAGCCGGCACATACAACACATAGTCCTCCGCCAGTTTCGCCACCTCCAACGAGACCCCACCACTCGCCACATCTTCCCATCTTCCCCCATGTCTGCCTTCCACAAAGGCCGCTCCCTCCACAACTCCCTTGCCAATCCTACCCTTCACTCCCGCTCCACCCCTTCCCCAGGCACTTTCCCTTGCAACCGCAAGATATGCTACACTTGTCCCTTTACTTCCCCTCTAGACTCCATTCAGGGACCCAAACAGTCCTTCCAGGTCCGACAGAGGTTCACCTGCACCTCCCCCAACCTCATCTACTGCATCCGCTGCTCTAGATGTCAACTGATCTATATCGGTGAGACCAAGCGGAGGCTTGGCGGCCAGAGTGAGCAACACTGCAAGTTGGAGGAACAGCACCTCATATTCCGCTTGGGGAGTCTGCATCCTGGTGGCATCAACATTGAATTTTCTCAATTCTGTTAACCCTTGCTTCTCCTCCCCTTCCCACTTCTCCCCCAGCCCTCAGTCTCCGTCTCCTCCTCCTCCTTTCTTCTCCCAGCCCCCCTCCCATCAGTCTGAAGAAGGGTTTTGACCCGAAACGTTACCTATCTCCGCCGCACCTTAGATGATGCTGCTGCTGCTGCACCCGCTGAGTTTCCCCAGCCTTTTGTGTCCCCTCGTTAAAATGGCCGCCTCTGGCGTCACTCGCTTTGACTTCAATGGGGACTGCCAGTATTAAAGATGGCCGCGTGTGATTTCACTCTTATTGGCTTCAATGGGTGACTGCCAGTATTAAAGATGGCCGCGTGTGACTTCGCTCCTATTGACTTCAATGGGAGACTGCCAGTATTAAAGATGGCCACATGTGACTTCACTCCTATTGACTTCAATGGGAACTTCCAGTCAACGGAAGTGAAGCTATAGGCGGCCATCTTTAATACTGGCAGTCTCCCATTGAAGTCAATAGGAGGGTACACAAAATGCTAGGGAAACTGAGCGGGTGCAGCAGCATCTAGTGAGCGAAAGATACAGGCAACGTTTCGGGCAGAAACCCTTCTTTAGAAGTCAGCAGGAGTGAGGTTATAGGCGGCCATCTTTAATACTGGCAGTCTCCCGTTGAAGTCTACTGCAGTGAAGCAATATGTGGCCATCTTTAATACTGGCAGTCTCCCATTGAAATAAATTGCAGGATAGCCGGGGACACAAAAGGCTGGAGAAACTCAGCGGGTGCAGCAGCATCTAAGGAGCGTTTCGGGTCGAGACCCTTCTTCAGTCTGTGCGGCCATCTTTAATACTGGCAGTCTCCTATTGAAGCTAATGGGAGTGAAGGTGTATGCGGCCATCTTTAATAGTCAAAGTCAAAGAATCAAAAGAGTTTATTGTCATGTGTCCCTGACAGGACAATGAAAATCTTTCTTTGCAGAGCACAACAGAACATAGAAGGCATTGACTACAGTTCTATACATAAATACACCCATGACTTAATAAATTAATAAAGTGCAAATAACAGAGGGAGGGATATTATTGTTCAGAGTTCCGAGCCAGGTTTTATAGCCTGATGGCTGTAGGGAAGGAGCTATTCTTGAACCGGGTTGTTGCAGTCTTCAGGCTCCTGTACCTTCTACCCGAAGGTAGCAGGGAGATGAGTGCATGGCCAGGGTGGTGTGGGTCCTTGATGATGCTGCCAGCCTTTTTGAGGCAGCGACTGTGATAAATCCCCTCGATGGAAGGAAGGTCAGAGCCGATGATGGACTGGGCAGTGTTTACTACTTTTTGTAGTCTTTTCCTCTCCAGGGCGCTCAAGTTGCCAAACCAAGCCACGATGCAACCAGTCAGCAAGCTCTCTACTGTACACCTGTAGAAGTTAGAGAGAGTCCTCCTTGACAGACCAACTCTCCGTAATCTTCTCAGGAAGTAGAGGCGCTGATGTGCTTTCTTAATAATTGCATCTGTGTTCTCGGACCAGGAAAGATCTTCGCAGATGTGCGCGCCCAGGAATTTGAAGCTCTTGACCCTTTCAACCATCGACCCGTTGATATAAACAGGACTGTGGGTCCCCATCCTACTCCTTCCAAAGTCCACAATCAGTTCCTTGGTTTTGCTGGTGTTGAGGGCCAGGTTATTGTGCTGGCACCATATGGACAGTCGCTCGATCTCCCTTCTATACTCGGACTCATCCCCATCAGTGATACGTCCCACAACAGTGGTGTCATCAGCGAACTTGATGATGGAGTTCGCGCTATGACCGGCTACGCAGTCATGAGTATAGAGTGAGTACAGCAGGGGGCTGAGCACGCAGCCCTGAGGTGCTCCTGTGCTGATTGATATCGAGTCTGACACGTTTCCACCAATACAAACAGACTGTGGTCTGTGGATAAGGAAGTCGAGGATCCAATTGCAGAGGGATGCGCAGAGACCCAGTTCTGCGAGTTTGGTAACCAGCTTGGAGGGGATGATTGTGTTAAATGCCGAGCTGTAGTCAATAAATAGCAGCCTGACATATGAGGTTTTGTTATCCAAGTGGTCCAGAGCGGAGTGGAGGGCCAGCGAGATCGCGTCCACCGTTGATCTGTTGTGGCAGTAAGCGAACTGCAGTAGGTCCAGGTTTTTGTCGAGGTACGAGTTGATTTGCGCCATGATCAACCTCTCGAAGCACTTCATCACCACAGGCGTTAGTGCCACAGGTCGATAGTCATTGAGGCACGTCACCTTGCTCTTCTTGGGCACCGGTATTATAGATGCCCTTTTGAAGCAGGTGGGAACCTCAGACCTCAGAAGTGACAGGTTGAAAATGTCCGTAAAAACTCCAGCCAGTTGGCCCGCACAGGTTTTTAGGACACGACCAGGTATGCCATCAGGTCCAGATGCTTTTCGAGGGTTCACCTCTCTGAAGGATTTCCTGACGTCGGCCTCTGTGACTGAGACTGAAATACCATCACAGCGAATAGGGGCTCGGAAAGGCACATCGGTGTTCTCCCTATCAAAGCGTGCGTAAAATGCATTGAGCTCATCAGGGAGTGATGTATCGCCGACATCCGAGCTGCCCCCTGGTTTCGCCTTGTAAGAGGTGATTGCATTAAGTCCCCGCCACAGCTGCCGAACATCTGTCTCATCCTCCAGCTTAGAGCAGAACTCTCTTTTGGCCTTTTTTATGGCCTTACCAAGGTCGTATCTGGACTTCTTGTAGACCACTGTGTCATCAGACATGAATGCCCGGTGTCTGGTCTTCAGAAGAGTGCGTATCTCACAGTTCATCCAAGGTTTCTGATTGGGAAACACTCGGAAGGTTTTTGTAGGGATGCAGTCCTCCACACATTTCTTTATGAAGTCTGTAACGACTGTGGCGTATTCATTCAAGTCTGTTGCCGAGTCCTTGAACATAGCCCAGTCTACAGATTCCAAACAGTCTTGTAGTTGTTCTTCTGCCCCCACCGACCAACTCTGTACTGTCCTCACCTCTGGGGGTGCACTCTTTAATTGCTGCCTGTAGGCAGGAAGAAGCAGCACCACGGTATGGTCGGATTTACCGAAGTGAGGGCGAGGGATAGAGCGGTAGGCATCCTTGATGGTGGTATAGCAGTGTTCGAGGGTGTTTGGGCCTCTAGTGCAGCAGGAGACATGTTGGTGGAAGTTGGGGAGTGACTTCTTGAGGTTTGCCTTATTGAAGTCCCCAGCAATGGTGGTAAATGCCTCGGGGTAAGACGTCTGGTGTTTGTTGACCACGGCGTGCAGCTCCTCCAGTGCCAGACGAACGTCTGCCTGGGGCGGGATGTAGACCACGGTCAGTATGATGGAGGTGAATTCCCTCGGTAGGTAGAAGGGACGGCACTTCACCACCAGATGTTCGAAGTGTGGAGAGCAGGAGTTGGACAGGACTGCCACTTCTGAGCACCACGCAGAGTTGACCATGAGGCAGACACCCCCTCCTCTCCCTTTCCCTGATGCCAGTGTACGGTCCATACGGTGGATGGAGAACCCTTCAGGCTGGACTGCTGAGTCTGGGGAGCTGGGGGTGAGCCATGTCTCTGTAAAACAGAACACAGAGCATTCCCTCAGCTCCCTTTGATAAAGCAGCCTTGCCCTTAAGTCCTCCACTTTCTTTTCAAGGGACTGTACATTGGCCAGTAGGATAGTAGGGAGAGGGGGCCGAAGTCCCCTGCGCTTCATTCTGACCTGAAGTCCTGCCTGTCGGCCACGTTTCCGGACACAATGGAGGCTTCCCCTTTGTTTCCAGGTACTGTGTTTCCTGTACCTGCTGTTTCTGCGGACCAGCGCTGGAACGGGAATTCCCTCACAGACGGCAGCTCCAGCTCCGTAACGAACGGGGGTTCCCACTGGCATTCTCCCATTTAAGCCAATGGGAGTGTTGCTGTAGGCGGCCATATTTAATACTGGCGGCCAGAGTGAGCAACACTGCAAGTTTGTGGAACAGCATCTCATATTCCGCTTGGGGAGTCTGCATCCTGGTGGCATGAACATTGAAATTTCTCAATTCTGTTAACCCTTGCTGTCTCCTCCCCTTCATTGTCTATCTATCTATCTATCTATCTATCTATCTATTTATACTTTTCATCCATGCCTATCCTTCGGTTAATTCATTGTGTTCCACAGGGAGCTAAATGCAACGTAATTTCGTTTGGAACTGCATATATCAATGTGTTTCTAAATGACAATAAAGTTTGTTTGACTTGACTTTGACTTCGGGTCGAGACCTTTCTTCAGACTGTGCGGCCATCTTTAATACTGGCAGTCTCCCATTGAAGGCAATGGGAGGGAAGACATATGCGGCCATTTTTCATACTGGCAGTAACACATTGAAGCCAATGGGAGTGAAGCCATAGGCGGCCATTTTAACTACGGTTGTCCAGGCGGGTGGGGAGACTCGGGGCCGGGGAGCGAGGACAGCAGATTGACATCCAGCCATCGGTGAGTATTTTGTCCGCCGCTCCCCCGTGGACGGCTCTAATCTTGGGGAGAGACTTGGGTTAAATTCCCCCATTGAATGTGATTCGCTCTTGTCTGTCAGCAGCACATTGAATCTATTGTTGTGAGTAAATGTGTCCCAGTGATAGTTTGAAGCAGATAAGTCATGTTGAGCAACAGCTGCTGCTGCTGCAGCGTTTTGTCATTGGATGTGTTGCTGGAGATTCATGCTGCACATCCATCACACACACACACACACTTGTATAAAGTTGTAACCAACACTTGATGTGTTCAATGAGCTGAGCAGTCTGCTGGAGTCAAAGCTAATGTCCCAGTTTGTTTTACACTTACTCAATGTCTCAATGTTCAGGGAACTATTTCATAATGAAACTGTTAGTTTGTCATTTCCAGTTTTAGTTACTTTTGCTGATAAAACGTCCTTAATTGCCAGAGTAAATGCCTTTCTGAGCCTTCTGTAAGGAGTGTTGCAGATTGTTTTCACCCTGTGCTCACAGATAAGACTGGTTCTGCTTCTAGTTGATTACTGCGCAAACAGCTCATCAGTGGTTATCAGGCGCAGGTCGGAGTGAATAGAGTAGCGATTAGATTTTGAACTGGGCCTTTTTCACCAAGTTGAGGAGATCTAGTTGCTGAAGTTGGGTGGTAACATATTCCATTCCCTTGTCGTCCTTGCGTAAAGGGAATATTGGTAGCAAAGTTTATTGAAATGTAGCCAGTTGATGATGTAGGAACTGTTATTTTGTCTTGTTTCATGGCAGTTGGTGGTCTGGGATGACACGAGATATGACGGTGTGATTTTGTGAATCTCCTTGTAAATTGCAGTAAGTTAGCCTGATTCTGCGGAGCTCTGGGGTGCCCCATCCGAGAGAAGTCAGCATATTATTCACGCTTGATTTGTGCTTGTGGTCATTACATACAAAGCGGGATGCTCGCCGTTGTATTTTCTCCAGGGTGATCTTGTTGTTGTTGTTGAAAGGATCCCATATGGATCCACAATACACCAATTTGAGCCTGACGAAGGACTTGTAAGCAATCTCACTGATGGATGTACTACATGCGTGAACATTTATTTTGAGTAGGCCAAGGGACAGTGATCCCAGGAGAATTTGCAGCAGAATGATAGTAAAAGCAAAGGATACTTTGAGGATTTCGGATTTGCATCACAGAATGCTTTTTGTACATGTCAGTTCTCATTTCTTTATTCAAATGATTTGGGACTATTGGGTATGTGAGTGGGAATACGAAATTTGCACAAATCTATTGACCACTGTAGGATGACGTGTGACTTTCACATCCGTTTTTTTGGGCATGGAATTTGTTTTTAATATTGCCATTCCAGAAGATCTGAATGAAAAAGAGAAACATACTGGAAACACTCAGCAGTTTGATCAGCATTTGATTACAGTCCCAGTTCTGATAATGGATCATCCACCATTGCACTGTCCACTGTTTTCTGCATTCACTTGTCCACAGTTGGGATAGATCAGGACCAGAAGTAGTACAATTTAATGCAGAATTGTATCTTTCAGCTATGATAATAGAGAATGTCTGCAAGATAGCAGGATAATCCCAGTTTGTTGAGGATGAATCAGTTGGAGAGCTGAATGCTGAGAGGAACAGATGTTTGTTCAACAGTTCAGTAGTTCAATATGTAACTGGACAGTGAAATTCTTCAAGCACATATTTCACATGCAGGCATCGCCATTTTCAAAGTCCAAATTTGATCCGCCCGCATGCTCAATGTCCTGGTGCAGTTCCTGTGAACCGACCTCCCTCTCCTCGCCCATCTTTGTGTCCCATGGGGCGCCTGCAACTACTTTGAAGGGCTGTAGGCATGAACCCAGTTCACCCTCCTGCTGGACCAGTCCAGCTGTCTCCCGGTAACGCCACCTGATGAACCTTTGGGCGGTTTGGGTAGCGTCCTGTAGAGATGATTCTCCTGTGAAGTGGGACTGGTGGTGGTACTGCAGACATCACCTGACATCATGGAGACGCTGCAGAGTCCAGGCCTGGGATATAATTCTTCTGTTCTGGAATGGGAACTCCGGGGTTGTGCCAGAGGGACCAAGGGGGTCACAGTTTCCAGTGGAGTATTGCAGTTGGCCCACGCAATGGTGTTTTTCAACTTCCAGCTAGTGAGGATCATGGTGGTGAGGAAGCTTTCATCCTGGATGGCAGGGTTGTGTTTGGAAGAGGGCCAGCAGAGTGTGGCGGTAATTCTCCATCCGAGGGTGTTACTTATCTTTCTCTTTGAGTTGACGCCTCCAATCAGATGAGGTGCGGATGTTGTAGATTGACCTTGTTTGGTCTGGAATAATGATACGGTGGTCAGGGGATTTGAAAGCTTCGAGGATGTGGCACAGATGTTGAATTGGGTCACACAAAAAGCTGGAGAAACTCAGCGGGTGCAGCAGCATCTAAGGAGCGAAGGAGATAGGCGACGTTTCGGGTCGAGACCCTTCTTCAGCTTTGGGTATATCAGCCAAAAGGCATTTGGAATGCAGGGCAGACACGCGGTGCCAGGTGGTCTACTCCTGCACTTGTTATTTGGTTCTTGAGTTACAGAGGGAAACCATAGCTTTTTGTTTTCAATGGGGTGTTTTTCCCATCTCCTCAATATTGCTGGCATTTGATGCTTCTGTTCCAGGAAATATTCTACATGGAGATCTTGTAATTTTGTGCACATTTTTTATGCATGATTTTAAAAATAGCCACACTATATATTTATATTTACAATGTTTGTCATTTTTTAAGTATGTTAGAGTTGGGCATTCTGAAACCTTGGGGAGATGCTGTATGTAATAGGTTTTGTAAGCAGCTGAATATAGAGGTAAGATATTGTAAAACGGGTCATGGGGGTGGAACATAACTTTTAAAATAGTTTTTTTGTTATAGCAGGACATCTGCTGCAGTGAGTTAATATTGCTAATTCATATACAGCTGTAGATGTTTGAAATCTGAAATAAAAACATTAAATTCTGGATATACTCAGCAGATCAGATAGCATCTGTGGACAGTCCCAGTTCTTCCCCTGGGTCTTCCACTGTATCTCTGACCAGATGCTGCCGGATGGAGTGAGCTTCCTGCATTTTCATTATTGAATGCATTTTGTGATTATTTAAACACTGTGTGAAACATGGCAAGCAATTGCACAAGATGCCAAACAATAATATGATAGCAGCCAGATAATATGTTCATCTATCTGGTTGTCAAAGCAGACACCGCCAGAAGACTAAGGAAGGTCGGCATGCCCCCAGCGACTTTACCTAACGTATCCTGATGCACTATAGACAGTGTCCTAGTGGAATGCATTACAGCTTGAGTGTGGCAACTACTCTGCTACGTACCATAAGAAATGACAGTTGTTCATGACCCTGACCCTGAACCAATCTCTCCAACTCTTCCAATCAACTCCACCTATGATACACGCTGCTTTGGAAAATCAGCCAATGTAATTGAGGACCCCTCATACCCACGCCGTTCCGTCTCCTCCCATCAAAAGCTGGAAAGCATGTTCGACAAGATTCACTAAAATGGTGTTTAGATGATGTGATCAGGCTATTAAATACACACGTTGTATGCTGAGGAGGTAATCCCCATCTCCCAATCGACCTCATTGTGGCCGTTGCACTTTCTATATCAGCATATTATCATGTCAGGTCGGGAGGATATCCCCCCCGCCACGGGTGCCATATAATCCCGTGCTACCTGCTTCATGGTAGGATAGTCAGCGACTAAACCGTCTCCCCCACCTGGTTTGCCAGGTGAGAAAGGGGCTGTAGATCCCAGCAGGACCAAAAACAAGACCTGTCAAAGGGCGGATGAGCTGGCGAGCCAACGGTCATCCACACTTCAGTAGAAGTTGCGATCACTGTCGTACATAGCATTGTAAGGAATGATGATAACGCACACTCACCAAAATCCTATACTTCCAGCGGCGGAAGTCTGCAGGAACTGGAGGACACCGATGTGTGACAATAGACAATGGTCAATGGTCATAAATGCACCCAATATGTACTAGTAATGCCCTGTTTGGCAGCTTGTTGACCCTCTGCATTCCCCTCCTACAGGGTTTAGGAGCTGTTGCTGTGGACGGAGAGACAGGGATGTGAGCAGCCATTGAGGGTGGCCAGGTGAGCCTCCACCCCAGGCTGAGCTTTGAGGCACTGCGCTTCGATGGAGGACCACATAACGAGGCACAACAAGGAGAAGCGTTATGAGTGTGACGTGTGTGGCAAGGCCTGGCGGTGCCCGAGCGAGCTGGAGATCCACCGGCGGGTGCACACGGGAGAACGTCCCTTCAACTGCTCAGAATGCGGCGAGAGCTTCACCACCTCCAGCAACCTGCTGCAGCACAACCGCGTGCACTCTGGCGAGAGGCCCTTCAACTGCTCGGAATGCGGCAAGAGCTTCACCAGCTCCAGCCACCTGCTGCAGCACAACCGCGTGCACTCTCGTGAGAGACCCTTCAACTGCTCCGACTGTGGCAAGAGCTTCAAGATGGCGCAATCCCTGAAGAGGCACCGGCGGGTGCACACAGGCGAGAAGCCCTATGGCTGCTCCACGTGCGGCAAGAGCTTTTCCCGGATGTCGGGGCTGCGGCTGCATTGGGGGGTGCACAGCAGTGAGTGGCCCTTCATCTGCTCCAACTGTGGCAAAGGCTTCATGTTGTCCAAGGACCTGAAGCAGCACAGGCGTGTGCACACCAGCGAGTGCCCTAACACCAGCAACGACTGTGGCAAGGGCTTCACCCACACCAGCTTCCTGCTGAACCACCAGCGCACCCACACTGGCGAACGTCCCTACACCTGTGCCCAGTGCGGCAAGGGCTTCACCCAGTCCGGTAACCTGTTGACGCACCAACGCACCCACACCGGCGAGCGACCCTACACCTGCGCTCTGTGCGGCAAGGGCTTCAATCGCTCCGGCACCCTGCTGTTGCACCAGCGCACCCACACCGGTGAGCAACCCTACACCTGTGCTCTGTGCGGCAAGGGATTCACCCAATCAAGCAGCCTGCTGAACCACCAGCGCACACACACTGGCGAGCGACCCTACACCTGTGCCCAGTGCGGCAAGGTCTTCGCTCGCTCCGGCACCCTGCTGTTGCACCAGCGCACCCACACCGGCGAGCGACCCTACACCTGCGCTCTGTGCGGCAAGGGATTCGCCCAATCAAGCAACCTGCTGAACCACCAGCGCACCCACGCTGGCGAGCGCCCGTACACCTGCCCCCAGTGTGGCAAGGGCTTCACTCACTCCAGCACCCTGCTACAGCACCAGCGCACCCACAATGGCGAGCGACCATACACCTGTGCCCAGTGTGGCAAGGGCTTCACTCGCTCCAGCACCCTGCTACAGCACCAGCGCACCCACACTGGCGAGCAACCATACACCTGTGCCCATTGTGGCAAGGGCTTCATCCGCTCCACCTATCTGCTGTCCCACCAGCGGGTGCACACCGGCGACCATCCCTTCCCCAGCCCAGTGTGTGGAAAGCGCTTTACCATGGCGTCCCACGCCCTGTCTCACCAGCCCGTGCACACCAGTGGCCAGCCCTATGACTGCCCGTACTGCGGTGAGGATTTTGACAGCTCGCGGGGGTTGCGGCAGCACCGGCGGATCCACGCCGGCGAGCAGCTGCTCCCACTGTGACAAGGGCACGAGGGCTGCGGGAGCACCAGTGGATACACACCGGAGAGAGACCCTTTATGTGCTGAGGGTGGCAAGAATTTCACCTGCATGTCCAGCCTGTGGCAGCACCGGCCTACCCACAGCGGGGAGCGTCCCTTCCCCTGCCCGTGCTGTGAGAAGGGCTTCACCCACATTGTCCACCTGCTGGAGCACCGGCTAAACCACACCGGCCAGCACCCCTTCACCTGCCCGCTCTGTGGCAAGGCCTTTGCCCGCTCCTCCATCCTGCTGGCACACCACCACGTGGATAGGCGCTGTTTAGGTAAACACAAAATACTGGAAGGAATGGGTAATGTTTCGGGTCGTTTCTTCAGTCACCCATTCCTTCTCTCCAGAGATGCTGCCTGTCCCGCTGAGTTACGCCAGCATTTTGTGTCCTTTTTTCTAATCCAGCATCTGCAGTTCCTTGTTTTTAAACCAATCTGGTTATCCATCTGTGGACCTTCCCCAAAGCCTCCACTCCTGTAATGGAGTAACCAGAACTGTATGCAATACTCCAAATGCTACCTGACCAATGTCCCTTGAAGCTGCACATCTACATTCCTCTCACTCCTCCCTCCCCATGCTCTCCCCTCTCCCTCCATTCTCTCCCCCCCCCCCCCCCACAACACAAATTCTCTCCACTCCACCCTCTCGTGAACCCCCTCCTGCAGGGACGACCATGGCTGACAAGTGACGTCAGGGACATAAAAATTAAAGCTTAGAGGTACAACGTAGCAAAGTTGAGCGGGAAGCAAGAGGATTGGGTTCTCTTTGTAGATCTCGCCACTCCCGTCTGGGAAATTGATTAAAAGATGGCTTTGGTTTACCTTTAACAATTTTGTTGCTGTCTGCTTTCTTTAAGAGAGGAATTTCGACAACTGTGTTGTTTGGCATTCTTCAGAATTCATGTTGTACTATCAATAATGAAAGAAAATGCCAACCATCCAGAAATGATAAGAAATTATTCTCACCTCCATGCATATCTAGCCGTAGGGCAATCGCACACCTCCCCACTACTTCAAAGATAGTTCCTGCACTTGGCAATATCGTTTGGTGTTTGGCGGCAGAAACGTGGCGGTGGAGCTACAGACAGCCCGGCACCCGGGTGAATCACCCCTTTGTGGGGGTCCGGGGTGAATCACCCCATGTGGGGGGCAGAAGGTGGGGTGAATCACCCGGTGTGGGGGTTGGGGTCCGGGGGTTGACTCACCCCATGTGGGGGTCCGTGGTGGTGAATCACTCCATTGCGGAGGTCCTGGTGGTGAAACACTCCATGTGGGGGTCCGGGGGGTGAATCATCCCGGTGTGGGTCTGGGGGGGGAGGTGAATCACCCCAGTGTGTGGGTCTGGGGGGGGGGGGTGAATCACCCCGGTGTGTGGGTCTGGGGGTTGAATCATCCCGGTGTGTGGGTTTGGGGGGGGGGGGTTAATCACCCCGGTGTGTGGGTCGGGGTGGGGGGGAGGGTGAATCACCCCGGTGTGTGGGTCTCGGGGGGGGAGGGTGAATCACCCTGGTAGGGGGTCGTGGTGCCGGAGCAGCCCTGTCAGTGACTCTGGGTGGGTGGAGGGACCAGACTGTCCCCAACTCTACTGCTGCTGACGGGGACGTTGCTGGGTTTTCATCCCCGTGTGTCCGCTGCCCGGAGCCGTGTGTGTGTGTGCGCGCTGCCAACCCACAGCCCATGACAGTGCGGAGGAAGCCAGCTAGTCACCCGTGGCCGTTGCCGCCGACCTTCACCAACTCACTGACACCGCCGACCCTCGCTGCCTCGCCGGAGCTGCCGACCCTCGCTGCCTTCACGTTGATCCGCTGACTGGCTCCACCGACACTTCGCCCGAGTGCCATTCCACTCCCCGCGGGCCTCGACAAGCGACTCTGCCGGCCCTGGCCACTCCACCGCCCACCAGTGGGCCACAGCCGTCGCCTTACCAGAGTCCTCGGCTCAGCATCGGGCCTGGAGTCTCCACGCTGCAGACTCTCACACCATGTGGTCTAATGCTCACCCTCCTCCCACAGGGAAGCTCAATAGACAATAGGTGCAGCAGTCGGCTATTCGGCCCTTGGAGCTAGCACCGCCATTCATTTTGAGCACAGCTGATCATCCACAGTCAGTACCCTTCCCACCACGGGTGCCGTGCAATGGCTGCTCCGCCGGCAGACTTCGATTTTTCAGCTTTTTAAAAAAAATTAGTGTTTGTTTAAAGTTTGTTTTAATGTTCTTCTTGGTTCTTGGTTTCTTGGTCCTCCAAAATATTGCAAACTAAATTTAAACTGGAGGTGGTGGAGCGAGGACTTAAGCCAGAAAGGGGTTTTGGGAAGAAACGGCTGCCTTAAATTTAGTTGCATCGGGTTGAGTAACTATAGTAGGGTGGAGATTATTCCATGCTTTAATTGTGCGGGGGAAGAACAAATTGCTGTCCACATCTGTCTTGGTAGCTGGAATCACAAATTGGATCGAATGCCCTCGTCTGCTCCTAATTGTTTTGGTTTTGGTGTTGGTCTTGTAATCTATGTCGAGCTGACCATTTAACATTTTGTGAAAACAGGTGAGCTTCACGCCTGACTTGGTGAGGGTTCCACCCCAGTGAATTCAGATGTTTGGTAACACTAACGTCTCTCTCATAGGTGTTAGTAACAAATCAAGCTGCCTGTCTTTGAACACATTCAATGAAAGAAATGTTTTTATTTGTGTATGGGTCCCATGCTGCAACTGTGTAGTCCAAATGAGGTCTAACGTGGGTGAAGTATGGCTTCTCCTTGACAGAAGTTGAACAATGATGAAAGTTGCGTCTCAGAAAAATTAGGACACGTTGCTTTCACCGTTGCATGATGAGTCTGACCATTCCAACGCAGATCATTCTGCAATTTGATGCCAAGATACTTGGTTTGTTTGGATTCTTCAAGGGTGGCACCAAGTCTTTTGTAAGATGTTTCACCTGGTTTCCTCTTTCTGGTGACACGCATGGTTTCACATTTGGACGGGTTGCACTGCATGCCCCATTGTTGTGACCACTCAACCATTGTATCGAGGTCCTTTAGGAGAGCATCTTCATCATCAGCTGACTTAATTGGACGGTACAGCAAACAATCATCAGCGAATAGTCTGGTCGTGCTTGCGCCTTTTTCATGGATGTCATTTATGTAAATAAAAACAGATGTGCCCTGAGGTGTACCACTCAACACTGGATCGTCCAGCGTGGGGGAGTTTACATCACCCTGATGCGGGAGCTTGATCGCCTCGACATGGAGGGCCAAAACGCCACCGGTTACGGGAGTCAAGAACATCCCGTCAACGGAGGGCTCGAGGCCCCCGACCGCGGAAGAACAAAGGGAAGTGACTTGAACTTTATTTTGCCTTCAATCACGTTGGGGAATGTGTAGGAATCAGTGCGGCGGATGTTCATGTGAAAATGTATTTTGGGTGATCTGTTACTTTATATTTATAGGATTGACTTGGTAAATGAAATTCCTTGTATGTTGCAAAACATACTAGGCAAATAAAGTTATATTCTGATTCGTTCTTGCCCACTTCCCATATCCCCTGACTCTGCTATCTTTAAGAGCCCTATCTAGCTCTCTCTTGAAAGCATCCAGAGAACCGGCCTCCACCACCCTCTGAGGCAGAGAATTCCACAGACTGACAACTCTGTGTGAAAAAGTGTTTCCTCATCTTCAATCTTAAACTGTGGCCCCTGGTTCTTGATTCCCCAACATCGGGAACATGTTTCCTGCCTCTCACATGTCCAAACCCTTAATAATCTTATATGTTCAGGGCTCTCATGTAACATTTTTTCACTGTTGCCAGCTGGGCAACTTAGGCAGCTTTTTAGTTTGCCAAATGACAGTTTAAGTGGTCATTTAAGACGGCTTGCATGACCCGTGCGATAATGTGCTTTGACGAAGTGCGTAGTTACCAGTCGGAATTATGCGCAAATAAACATTCAGCTTATTATTTCTGCTTCAAATCAAGTCACAAACTAAACATATTCATCAATCAAGACATGATATATACCACAATGACATGCAGCAAAATTATAATAAACTATCTCATCTCTTTTTACACATTGCAATGAATGCAATTTCAATTATTTCCTTCCACTTCCAAACACAGTTGTGGTTGGATTATTCAGTGTATGACAAATCTGTGTCTAGGTGGGACTAGGGGAAAATAAATGGTCGGCACGGACTGGAAGGGCCGAGAAGGCCTGTTTCCGTGCTGTAATTGTTATATTGTGTGTGTATATATTTATATAATGGTATATGGACACACTGATCTGTTCTGTGGTCAAGGCAACTATGTTCTGTTGTGCTGAAGCAAAGCAAGAATTTAATTGTCCTATCAGGGACACGTGACAATAAACTCACTTGTATCTCTTGAATCTTGACGGCGACCCCTCACCAAGATGGCCGCCGTCAACCTCTCATGTTTAGACGGCCGCCGTCAATCCCTCACCAAGATGGCCGCCGTCAACCTCTCATAATTAGACGGTTACACAAAAAGCTGGAGAAACTCAGCGGGTGCAGCAGCATCCAAGGAGCGAAGGAGATAGGCGACGTTTCGGGTCGAGACCCTTCTTCAGACTTCCTCATAATTCGACAGCCGCCGTCAATCCCTCACCAAGATGGCCGCCGTCAACCTCTCAGAGTTGGACGGCCGCCGTCAACCCCTCACCAAGATGGCCGCCGGCTGCCGACCAATCAGCGGCGCCGACCTCACCTGCCGGTCACCAAGATGGCGGCCCGCCGGCCCCGGCCGAGTCTCCCCATCGACCGCATCAAAATGGCGGCGGGCGGAGAAGCGGCAGTTGGTGACGTCGCTGCGGACGGAGCTGAGGTAAATAATGTTGTAAATAAATCAGCAGCGGAGCGGGGTCGTCAATGTGGGGGAGAAGTGAGGTCATCACCACATAAACTACACGTGTGTGTGTGTGTGGGGGAAACTGGGGTCAAACTCCCCCGTTATAAACCTCCCCCTCTTATTCACTGAGGTCAATAACGTTGTAAATCAGCAGCGGAATAAGAGAAATAAACCCGGTAAATCTGGGGGAGACAGACAGAGCTGAGGTAAATCTCCACATAAACTACACGTCTGTAAATCTCCACATAAACTACACGTCTGTAAATCTCCACATAAACTACACGTCTGTAAATCTCCACATAAACTACACGTCTGTAAATCTCCACATAAACTACACGTCTGTAAATCTCCACATAAACTACACGTCTGTAAATCTCCACATCAACTACACGTCTGTAAATCTCCACATAAACTACACGTCTGTAAATCTCCACATAAACTACACGTCTGTAAATCTCCACATAAACTACACGTCTGTAAATCTCCACATAAACTACACGTCTGTAAATCTCCACATAAACTACACGTCTGTAAATCTCCACATAAACTACACGTCTGTAAATCTCCACATAAACTACACGTCTGTAAATCTCCACATAAACTACACGTCCGTAAATCTCCACATAAACTACACGTCTGTAAATCTCCACATAAACTACACGTCTGTAAATCTCCACACAAACTACACGTCTGTAAATCTCCACATAAACTACACGTCTGTAAATCTCCACATAAACTACACGTCTGTAAATCTCCACATAAACTACACGGGGAATTACAGACCAGTTAGTCTAACTTCTGGGGTAAATAATATAAACTCAAATAATATATCTCTCTCTCTGCCCCCCCCTCAGAATATAATCACTAAATCACCACATAAGCTACACGTCTGGGGGGGAAACTGGGGTGAATATTGTTATAAACCCACAGTAGCAATGTTACAGAATTGTGAGATTTTAAACATCATCTGCAATTTATCCCATCAGATGAAGCGTAAAAAGAAGTTTAATTTGACCCCTAATTCACGTTCATATCTTCAGTATTAAAAAAGTTATGGCCATTTTCATACAAGGAAATTAGCATCTTGTTCCCCATTGCCTTTCCATTGACTTAACACAAAAGCTGTGATCTAGAACAGTCAAAGTGCCATAACTTTATTAAAAATTAAGAGAACTCAATGAAATGTTCAGTTATTATAGAATGAAGCATTCTGAAACAAATATGAAACAATCTTACTTGGATGACCTGAAATTAAAGTATATAATTAGTTAGTTATCCAATGTAGCTACGTTTGTATGTAAAAATAAACTGTGTACCTTCTTTTATCGCCTACGTTAGGTCTGTTCTGCTGTCGGTGTTCAGAGCTTTAGAAGATGATTTTTAAACGGGGAGCGGCAGAACTGCAGCGCCACTAAAGGTTGGTATTGTAACATATCTACAGAAACTACACGGGGAATTACAGACCAGTTAGTCTAACGTCGGTAGTGGGGAAACTGCTAGAGTCAGTTATTAAAGATGGGATAGCAGCACATTTGGAAAGTGGTGAAATCATTGGACAAAGTCAGCATGGATTTATGAAAGGTAAATCATGTCTGACGAATCTTATATAATTTTTCGAGGATGTAACTAGTAGAGTGGATAAGGGAGAACCAGTGGATGTGTTATATCTGGACTTTCAGAAGGCTTCCGACCAGGTCCGACATGAGAGATTAGCATACCAACTTAAAGCACACGGTATTGGGGGTTCAGTATTGATGTGGACAGGGAACTGGCTGGCAGACAGGAAGCAACGAGTAGGAGTAAATGGGTCCTTTTCAGAATGGCAGGCAGTGACTAGTGGGGTACCGCAAGGCTCAGTGCTGGGACCCCAGCTATTTACAATATATATTAATAATCTGGATGAGGGAATTGAATGCAACCTCTCTAAGTTTGCAGTTGACACGAAGCTGGGGGGCAGTGTTACCAGTGTTACCTGCTAGGAGGCTGCAAGGTGACTTGGATAGGTTGGGTGAGTATGCAGATGCAGTATAATGTGGATAAATGTGAGGTTATCCACTTTGGTGGCAAAAACAGGAGGGGAGACTATTATCTGAATGGTGGCCGATTAGGAAAAGGGAAGATGCAACGAGACCTGGGTGTCATGGTACACCAGTCATTGAAAGTAGGCATGCAGGTGCAGCAGGCTGTGAAGAAAGCGAATGGTATGTTGGCATTCATAGCAAAAGGTTTTGAGTACAAGAGCACAGTTTTGGTCTCCTAATCCGAGGAAAGAAATTCTTGCCATAGAGGGAGCACAGAGAAGGTTCACCAGACTGATACCTGGGATGGCAGGTCTTGCATATGATGAAAGACTGGATAGACTCGGCTTGAACCTGCAGGAATTTAGAAGGTTGAGGGGGATCTTATAGAGACTGACAAAATTCTTAAGTGGTTGGACAGGCTAGATGCAGGAAGATTGTTCCTGATGTTGGGGAAGTCCAGAACAAGGGGTCACAGTTTAACGATAAGGGGGAAGTCTTTTTGGACTGAGATGAGAAAAACATTTTTTCACACAGAGAGTGGTGAATCTGTGGAATTCTCTGCCACAGAGTGTAGTTGAGGCCAGTTCATTGGCTATATCTAAGAGGGAGTTAGATGTGGCCCTTGTGGCTAAAGGGATCAGGGGGTATGGAGAGAAGGCAGGTACAGGATACTGAGTTGGATGATCAGCCATGATCATATTGAATGGCGGTAAGGCTCGAATGGCCTACTCCTGCACCCATTTTCTATGATTCTAGATCTGGGGGAATAAACCCGGTCTGGGGGGGACCTGAGGTAAATCTCCACATAAACTACACGTTTGGGGGAAAACTGGGGTAAATAATATAAATTCACCATCTGGAGCAGCATCCAGAAATAAAACACGTTAAAAACATCTCCTTCTCTCTGGCTCCCTCCCCCCCTCTCTGTAAATAATCAATAAATCACCAAAAATACTACATGTCTGGGGGAATAACCCCAGTCTGTGGTAAAACCAAGGTAAATAATGTTATAAACACACAGGGGAGCGAAATAAACCAGGTCTGGGGTAAAACGGAGGTAAATAATGTTATAAACACATAGGGGAGCAAATTAAACCCGGTCTGGGGTAAAACTGAGGGACATAATGTTATAAACACAGAGGGGAGCGGAGTAAATTGGGCTGTGGAGTCGTTCCCAAAACACCTCGCTAAAGTAATTCTAAATCTGCTGTGATGACATTACACAAGTTGGTGTTTCATAAGAACCACATGAATCATCAGGCTGCCTTTTAAACCCATGTCCATAAAGTTTTGAGTCTAATGGCTATAGCTGTGCTATTGTTGCTTTTTAATAAAATGTTTATTCTTGAAATAAAATCTATAATTCAAAAGAAAAGAAAATTACAGAAAGGACCATGACAAAATTAAATTTCCATTGAATTAAGTAAAAATTATAAAAGCATTAATCCAAAATTTATTAAACTAAAGGCACAGGTATGAGCTAAATGGCTAAATTATGACAAAAAAATCTCATGTGCAATAGAAATTATAAGTAAATGCCTAAGTAGTTAACTTTGCTACAAAAGTACATACCTAAAATGTATTAATAACGCCTGAGGAACAGAAATGCTTCTGCCAGAGATAGAGAGATTGTGGAGGGAGAGAGGGGGCTGGGAGGAGAGGGGTGGGACTAGTGTAGATGGAGCATGTTGGTCGGGGTGGGACTAGTGTAGATGGAGCATGTTGGTCGGGTTGGGACTTGTGTGGATGGGGCATGTTGGTCGGGGTGGGACTAGTGTAGATGGGGCATGTTGGTCGGGGTGGGACTAGTATCGATGGGGCATGTTGGTCGTGGTGGGCATGTGGGACTAGTGTAGATGGGGCATGTGAGTCGGGGTGGGACTAGTGTAGATGAGGCATGTTGGTCGGGGTGGGACTAGTGTAGATGGGGCATGTTGGTCGTGGTGGGCACGTGGGACTAGTGTAGATGGGACACGTTGGTTGGGGTGGGACTAGTGTAGATGGGGCATGTTGGTCGGGATGGGCCTAGTGTAGATGGAGCATGTGGGTCGGGGTGGGACTAGTGTAGATGGAGCATGTGGGTCGGGGTGGGACTGGTGTAGATGGGGCATGTTGGTCGGGGTGAGACTAGTGTAGATGGGGCATGTTGGTCGGGGTGAGACTAGTGTACATGGAGCATGTTGGTCGGGGTGAGACTAGTGTAAATGGGGCATGTTGGTCGGGGTGGGCCTAGTGTAGATGGGACATAATGGTCAGGGTGGGCCTAGTGTAGATGGAGTATGTTGGTCGGGGTGGGACTAGTCCAGATGGGGCACGTTGGTCGGTGTGGGACTAGTGTAGATGGGGCACGTTGGTCGGGGTGGGCAAGTTGGGCTGAAGGGCCTGCTTTTTTTGTTTTTCTCTCTCTCTCTGTCTCTGTCTCTCTCTCTCTCGCTCCGATTTACAATGGCCTCTTTCCTTTGTTATCGTTCCTTCTCTGTCTCACTCTCTCTCTCTCTCTCTCTCTCTCTCTCTCTCTCTCTCTCTCTCTCTCTCTCTCTCTCTCTCTCTGTCTCTGCCTGTCTCTTCTTCTTCTTCTTGCGTATGGCGTGCATAACTTGTACTATTTGATCTTATTTGATTGTGCACACTGGGTTGATTGCATTCGTCGAAACAGGGCGGGCCACGTGAAGGTTGCAATCTTCCACCCCTCTCTGTCTCTCTCTCTCGCTGTCTGTCTCTCTCTGTCTCTTTCTCTCTCCCTCTCTCTCTCTCTCTCTCTCTCTCTCTCTCTCTCTCTCTCTCTCTCTTTCTCTCCCACTGTCTCTCTCTCTGTCTGTCTCTCTGTCTCTCTCCTCTCTGTCTCTCTCTCTCTCCCTCTTTCTCTCTTCCTCTTTCTCTCTCCCTCTTTCTCTCTGTCTCTCTCTCTCTCTCTCTCTCTGTCTCTCTCTCTCTCTCTCTCCTCCTCTCTCTCTCTCTCTCTCTCTCCCTCCCTCTTTCTCTCTTTCTCTCTCCCTCTTTCTCTCTCTCTCTCTCTCTCTCTCTCTCTCTCTCTCTCTCTCTCTCTCTCTCTCTCTCTCTCTCTCTCTCTCTCTCTCTCTCTCTCTCTCTCTCTCCATCTGTCTCTCTCTGTCTGTCTCCCTCTCTCTCTCTGCCTCTCTCTCACTCTCTCTGGGACAGAGCATTTGGGTGAACATAGACCCATTCCTGCCAACCGTGGGCCTAACTGCAGATAGATACATAACGTACTCAACACATAGGACAGGAAAGAGAAATGATCTGCAAATAGAAATTCCATTGGCCAGGACAGATATTTATAAGGACTCGTTCTTTGTAAGAACCGCAAAAGATTGGAATAAACGAGACAAGAATATCGTCTAAATGTTTAAGAAGGAACTGCAGATGCTGGAAAATCGAAGGTAGACACAAAATGCTGGAGTAAATTAGCTAATGTAACCCCACTTTTTAAAAAAGGAGGGAGAGAGAAAGCGTGGAATTACAGACCAGTTAGTCTAACATCGATAGTGGGGAAACTGCTAGAGTCAGTATTAAAGATGGGATAGCAGCGCATTTGGAAAGTGGTGAAATCATTGGACAAAGTCAGCATGGATTTACAAAAGGTAAATCATGTCTGACTAATCTTAAATAATTTTTCGAGGATGTAACTAGTAGAGTGGATAAGGGAGAACCAGTGGATGTGTTATATCTGGACTTTCAGAAGGCTTTCGACAAGGTCCTACATAAGAGATTAGTATATAAACGTAAAGCACACGGTATTGGGGGTTCCATATTGATGAACTGGCTGGCAGACAGGAAGCAAAGGGTAGGAGTAAACGGGTCCTTTTCAGAATGGCAGGCAGTGACTAGTGGGGTGCCGCAAGGCTCAGTGCTGGGACCCCAGCTAATTACAATATACATTAATGATTTGGACGAGGGAATTGAATGCAACATCTCCAAATTTGCAGATGACACCAAGCTGGGGCGTATAGTTAGGTGTAAGGAGGATGCTAGGAGGCTGCAGGGTGATTTGGATAGGCTGAGTGAAAGGGCAGATGCATGGCAGATGCAGCATAATGTGGATAAATGTGAGGTTATCCACTTTGGTGGCAAAAACATGAGGGTAGACTATTATCTGAATGGTGGCAGATTAGGAAAAGGGGAGATGCAACGAGACCTGGGTGTCATGGTACACCAGTCATTGAAAGTAGGCATGCAGGTGCAGCAGGCAGTGAAGAAAGCAAATGGTATGTTAGCATTCATAGCGAAAGGATTTTAGTATAGGTGCAGGGAGGTTCTACTGCAGTTGTACAGGGTTTTGGTGAGACCACACCTGGAGTATTGCGTACAGTTTTGGTCTCCAAATCTGAGGAAATACATTCTTGCCATAGAGTGGGTTCAGAGAAGGTTCACCAGACTGATTCCTGGGGTGTCGGGACTTTCATATGAGGAAAGACTGGATAGACTCGGCTGGTACTCGCCGGAATTTAGAAGATTGAGGGGGGATCTTATAGAAACTTACAAAATTCTTAAGGGGTTGGACAAGCTAGATGCAGGAAGATTGTTCCCGATGTTGGGGAGGTCCAGAACAAGGGGTCACAGTCTAAGGATAAGTGGGAATTCCTTTAGGACCGAGATGAGGAAATCATTCTTTAACACAGAGAATGGTGAGTTTGTGGAATTCTCTGCCACAGAAGGTTGTTGAGGCCAGTTCATTGGCTATATTTAAGAGGGAGTTGGATGTGGCTCTTGTGGCTAAAGGGTTCAGGGAGTATGGAGAGAAGGCAGATACAGGATACTTAGTTGGATGATCAGCCATGATCATATTGAATGGCGATGCAGGCTTGAAGGGCCGAATGGCCTACTCCAGCACCTATGTTTCTATATGACAGTCCCGCCATCCCGGGAATTAACCTGGTGAACCTACGCTGGCCCCCTCTCAATAGCAAGAATGTCCTTCCCTGGAGAGGGAGGGAGAGAGAGAGGGAGAGAGAGAGGGAGGGGAAGAGAGAGGGGGAGAGAGAGGGAGAGGGATAGAGGCGGAGAGAGAGGCAGAGAGGGGGGGTTGAGGGAGAGGCAGAGAGGGGGGAAAGAGAGAGGCAGAGAGGGGGAGAGAGAGAGGCAGAGCGGGGGAGAGAGAGAGAGGCAGAGAGAGAGGGAGGGGAGAGAGAGAGGCAGAGTGGGAGAGAGAGGGGGAGAGAGAGGGGGAGATAGGTCAGCCATGGTTGCAAGGGGCTCGGTAAGTTGGCGATATGCAGAGAACTCCCATGCTGTCTACAAATTCAGAAAGGTCCAATTGAGACAATGCCAAGTGTGAGCTAGCAGGAGTAAAATGTGCCGAAGGGCCTTTTCAGGATGCTCTGGGCTCCCGGCATCCATGCCCTTGTCCCACAAGGTCGGCTCGGTGACATGGGGGAGTTATTGGGGCAAATGGTTTGGAAATGAGACAGAAACCGGCCTGCAGGGCCACATTCAGTGTGAATTTAGCATGAGTTATAAAGTGTAGGGAACCGCCTGCCAACGCCTGTGCATGCTCCCCCTGCTGCATTAAAGGGAATGCATGCATCACTGGCTGCATTGCTGCCTCCCCCACTGCATGGCAGCGCTTTCACCCTTACCTGCCCTTCACAGCTGCATTCCCGCACCACTTCCGTTTGTCAACAAAGGCGCTTCCGGCGATAGGGGGAATGCTTTAGGGCGGCGCACAGGCGCTGGCAAAGCAGGACGGCGGGTCTCAGGCATCCGGGTGGATGGCGAAACGCCGAATGTTGGTTCTGGGGTGTTTTTTTGTTGTTTTTTGGTGCATTGAGGGTGGGATGGAGAGGCAAAATGAGGAAGAGAATGAGGGAGGGATGGAGAGAGGTAGAGAGGGATGGAATGAGTGTGAGAGAAAGTTTGGAAGAGTTTTGAAAAGTTTTAAGAAACATTTGAGAAAGTTTTGAGGAAGTTTTGGAGAGATTGAGAGTGAGAGGGAGAGAGGGAGAGGGAGAGAGGGAGAGAGAGAGAGGCAGAGAGAGGGGCAGAGAGAGTGAGAGAGAGAGTTAAAGAGTTTTTGAAAATTTTCAGATAGTTTTGAGGAATGTGTCTGATTCTCTCCCTGTGACCTGCGTGAGTTTTCTCCTGGCGCTCCGGTTTCCTCCTACACTGCAAAGATGTGCAGGTTTGTATGTTAATTGCCTTCTGGTAAAGATTGTGAATTGTCCCCTTGTGTGTGTGTGTGTGTGTGTGTGTGTGTGTGTGTGTGTGTGTGTGTGTGTGTGTGTGTGTGTGTGTGTGTGTGTGTGTGTGTGTGTGTGTGTGTGTGTGTGTGTGTGTGTGTGTTGGTGTGCGAGGATCGCTGGTCGACACGGACTCGATGGGCCGAAGGGCCTGTTTCCACGCTGTATCTCTGAACTAAACTAGTGTGTGAACGGGCGGTCACTGGTCAGCACGGACTCGGTGGGCCAAAGGGTCTGTTTCCGCACTGTATCTCTAAACTAAACTGGACTAAACTGGTTGAAGAACATAACTCAAACATCAACGTCCACGAAGTGTAAAAGATGTTTTCATTTTATTTGGAAAGGACAGTAGAGAAAGGGAAAGAGTTGAGTATTGGAGCAAATAGGTCCTTCTGCAGTTGTACAGGGGCCTGGTGAGACCACACCTGGAGTATTGTGTACAGTTTTGGCATGTTGGCCTTCATAACAAGAGGAGTTGAGTATAGGAGCAAATAGGTCCTTCTGCATTTGTACAGGGCCCTGGTGAGACCACACCTGGAGTATTGTGTACAGTTTTGGCATGTTGGCCTTCATAACAAGAGGAATTGAGTATAAGAGCAAAGAGGTACTTCTGCAGTTGTACAGGGCCCTGGTGAGACCACACCTGGAGTATTGTGTACCCGCACACACACATGCCCTCCACATGCACACGCACGAACGCCACCACTCTGAAGTTAACTAACAAGTGAATTTAATAGGTGGTCGACACAAATACAGGAGAAACTCAGTGGGTGAGGCAGGATCTATGGAGCGAAGGAAATAGGCAACGTTTTAGCCCAGACCCTTCTTCAGACACTGGGGTCAAACTTGCAAATCTGCTCTGAAAGTGAAAACTGCAATTCCATTAAAATTCATCCCTCTCTCTCCCCTCTCATCTCCTCTATCCCTCTCTCCTTTCTCTCCATCTCTCTCTCCCTCTTTCTCCCCTCTCTTCTACTCTCCTCCCCTGCCCTCTATCTTTCCCTCTCCCTCTCTGCCGTTCCCTCTCTCTCTCTTCCTCTCTCCCTCTCTCAGTTTCTCTCTCCCTCTCTTCTCCCCTATTTCCCCTCTGTCTCTCTCCCTCCCTCTCTCCTCTCCTCTATTTTTCCTCTCTTTCTCTCCTTTGTCTCCCTCTCTCTACCTCTCTCTCTCTCCCCCCCTCTCCTCTCCCCCCTCCTCTCCCTCTCCTTGGGGACGTCTGGTCAGTCAGAGGGCTGGATGTCCCGCCCCCGCCGCCCCCTCTATGATGTCACCGTTGCATTTCACATCTGAGGGGTTTTGCAAGATTATTGCAATGAATTTAAGACATTTCACATCAATAGACAATAGGCGCAGGAGGAGACCATTCGGCCCTTTGAGCCAACACCGCCATTCATTGTTGTCATGGCTGATCATCCCCAATCAGTACCCCATTCCTGCCTTCCCCCCATATCCCCTGACTCCACTATCTTTAAGAGCTCTATCGAGCTCTCTCTTGAAAGCATCCAGAGAACCTGCCTCCACCGCCCTCTGAGGCAGAGAATTCCACAGACTCACCACTCTCTGTGAGAAAAAGTTGCTCCTCATCTTAGTCCTAAATGGCCACAGATTCACAACTCTCTGAGTGGAAAGGTTTCTCCTCATCTCAGTCCTAAATGGCCACATATTCACAACTCTCTGGGTGGAAAAGTTGTAAATGGCTTACCCCTTATTCTTAAACTGTGGCCCCTGGTTCTGGACTCCCCCAACATCGGGAACATGTTCCCTGCCTCTAGCGTGTCCAAACCCTCAACAGCCTTATATGTTTCAATACGATTCCATCTCATCCTTCTAAACTCCAGAGTGTACAAGGTCAGCCCCTCCATTCACTCAGCATATGATAGTCCCGCTACCCCGGGAATTAACCTGGTGAACCTACGCTGGGCTCCGTCAATAGCAAGAATGTATTTCCTCAAGTTTGGAGACCAAAATTACACACAATACTCCAGGTGCGGCATCACCAGGGCCCTGTACAACTGCAGGAGGCCCTCTTTACTCCTATACTCATCTCCTCTTGTTATGAAGGCCAACATGCCATTCGTTTTCTTCACTGCCTGCTGTACCTGCATGCTTACTTTTATTGACTGATGAACAAGGACCCCCAGATCCCGTGTACTTCCCCTTTTCCCAACTTGACGCCATTTAGATAGTAATCATATTTAGTATTTTGTTGCATATCTTTGCATGCAATGCATTGTCATTGAAAGAACAGAAAACAGGATAGTAAAACCTTCTTTAGGTATGCGAAGAGAAAAAAATTAGTTAAGACCAAAGTTGGAACCTTGAAGACCGAAAAAGGTTAATTTATTAAGGGGAACAAGGAAATGGCAGATGAGTTGAACAGCTACTTTAGATCCGTCTTCACAAAGGACACAAACAATCTCCCGATATTTAAAGAGTTAGTTATTAATTGATTGTTGTCATATTTAAGTTTTCCTGTTGTAAAAAGCCAATTGTAATGCATGATGGGATTTGGACAACTCACATCATGACAAGGGTTTTTTTTTAACTTAAGTTGAATAGTTCACAGCTCTCTTACAAGGTTTTTTATGTAAGTTGAAAAGTTCGCAGTTTTTTACAAATTTTGTTTAGGTAAGTTGAAGAGGTTAATCAGATAAGAAGGGGCCCAGAAGATGCCATTGGGGTGTCTGGCTTTTGGCAAAGAGTGAAAAACAACCCCATATTTGGAGGTGGATGATGATTTTTGTACATTACATCATGCAATTTGTTTTATATCTGTATGTATATAAGCTTGAGTTCTCTGGTATTTCTTTTTGTGTGCTGCTGGAGATTCAGACGTGAAACAGTTGCCTCTGGGTCTCCAGGTCCACACCCGTCAGACGTTAAATTAAAGCTCTGTATGGTCTTAAGAATTTGTACTTTGTCTATCTTTTTAAGTGAACTTTTTCATTGGCATAGTCGCACATGTCTCACTGGGACCACGACTGGATGACTGAGCAGAGGTTACCAGGACTGGAAAGGGAGGAATATGAGCTCTATCGATCCATTGTAACCGACTCCTAGACACTCCTGGAAACACCTCTGTTTCTTTGTCAGAAGTTGGTCTGTTCCCAGCTGAAGTTCTTAGAGATAGACAAAGGTAAGACGGAGTATACTTGAGGAACAGCACCTGCAGCAAGGTTAGTGCTAATGGCCGCTGAGGCCAATAAATGGGACGTATTTTGTATGTGGATTCTAGGTATACCCATGGTTACCAGGCATGTACCTGGGGATGAGAAGAACTGGGAAAGGTTGATTAGGTCAACCAACAACTGAAGGGGATGCTGTTATTTGGCCTCTGTTGTCCCTCACCTGAGAACTGTGTAACATCTAACTGAATTGTATATTCCTGATGAGGGCTAAATGAAGTGTATCAGAATCAGAACAATTCTGGATGTATGGGAGAGTCTGTCTATCATGGGAATCGATTAATATGTCCCCTGGAATGGAGACATTGTTTAATTACATGGTGGACATCTTTACCTACAAGTAAAAGGCCCTTTCATCTATTATGGCTGAAATGGATGCACTGTGTCGTATATCCCTACAGGATAATAGGATGGACTTGTGCTATTATAGGGTGTGAATGCTGCACTTACATCCCTGATGAATCTTCTAACATTACATATTTAGCAGCACATATTACTGCAGAGAAAACAAAGATTCCAGAGATTGGGGAGGAAATGCATAACTTTAATAAAGGTGGCCATCTAGGATGTTTGGAAGAATATGGGGAATAGTAATACATTATGGATCTATTGTATTGGTCATCATATTAATCTATGTACTGAAATGTCTGAAGCCTCTACTATGTACTAGCCAAGGACTATAATTGTTATCAGGTTCTGATAGAAAGGAAGGAATGAGAGAGTTAGTTATCAATTCATTGTTGTCATATTTAAGCTTTCCTGGTGTAAAAAGCCAATTGTAATGCATGATGGGATTTGGACAACTCACATCGTGACAAGGGTTTTTTTAACTTAAGTTGAATAGTTCACAGCTCTCTTACAAGGTTTTTTATGTAAGTTGAAGATATCAGATAAGAAGGGGCCCAGAAGATGCCATTGGGGAGTCTGGCTTTTGGCAAAGAATGAAAAACAACTCCATATTTGGAGGTGGATGATGATTTTTTGTACATTTCCGTCATGCAATTTGTTTTATATCTGTACGTATATAAGTTTGAGTTCTCTGGTATTTCTTTGTGTGTGCTGCTGGAGATTCCGACGTGAAACTGTAGCCTCTGGGTCTCTAGGTCCACACCCGTCAGACGTTAAATTAAAGCTTTGTATGGTCTTAAGAATTTGTACTTTGTCTATCTTTTTAAGTTAACTTTTACAGGGAGCAGTTTCCCCCCCGCCACGGGTACCATGTAATCCCATGCTGCCTGCTCCATGGTTGGATAGTCGGTGAGTAAACCGTCTCCCCCACCTGGTTTGCCAGGTGAGGGGGCTGTAGACCCCAGCAGGACCAACAACAAGACCTGTCAAAGGGCGGATGAGCTCGCGAGCCAACGGCTATCCACACTTCAGTAGAAGTTTCGATCACTGTCACACATAGCATTGTAAGGAATGATGATAACGCACACGCACAAAAATCCTATACTTCCAGCGGCGGAAGTCCGCAGGAACTGGAGGATGCCGATGTGTGACAATAGACAATGGTCAATGTTCATAAATGCACCCAATATGTGCTAGTAATGCCCTGTTTGGCAGCTTGTTGACCCCCTGTGTTCCCCTCCTACAGGGTTTAGGAGCCGTTGCTGTGGACAGAGAGACGGGGAAGTGAGCGGCTATTGAGGGCGGCCAGGGTGCCGGTGAGCCCCCTATCAGCTCGGTATGCGGGCAGAGCTTCGAGGGGCTGAGCTTCAGTAGAGGACCACATGATGGAGCACAACAAGGAGAAGCGTTATGAGTGTGACGTGTGTGGCAAGGCATGGCGGTGCCCGAGCGATCTGGAGATCCACCGGCGGGAGCACACGGGAGAACGTCCGTTCAACTGCTCGGAATGCGGCAAGAGCTTCACCAGCTCCAGCCACCTGCTGCAACACAACCGCGTGCACTCTGGCGAGAGGCCCTTCAACTGCTCCGACTGCGGCAAGAGCTTCAAGATGGCGCAATCCCTGAAGAGGCACCGGCGGTTACACACAGGCGAGAAGGCCTATGGCTGCTCCGCCTGCGGCAAGAGCTTTGCCCGGATGTCGGGGCTGCGGCTGCACTGCGGGGTGCACAGCAGTGAGCGGCCCTTCACCTGCTCCGTCTGCGGCAAAGGCTTCATGTTGTCCACGGACCTGAAGCAGCACAGGCACGTGCACGCCGGGGAGCGCCCTTACACCTGCAACGACTGTGGCAAGGGCTTCACCCACTGCAGCTTCCTGTTGAAGCACCAGCGCACCCACACCAGCGAGCGGCCCTACACATGCGCCCTGTGTGGCAAGGGCTTCATCTGCTCCAGCAACCTGCTAAAGCATCAGCGCACCCACACCGGCGAGCGCCCCTACACCTGTGCCCAGTGCGGCAAGGGCTTCACCCAGTCCGGCAACCTGCGGATGCACCAGTGCACCCACACTGGCGAGCGGCCCTACACCTGCGCTCACTGCGGCAAGGGCTTCACCCATTCCGGCAACCTGCGGACGCACCAGCGCACCCACACCGGGGAGCGACCCTACACCTGTGCTCACTGCGGCAAGGGCTTCACCCGCAATGACAGCTTGCTGAGCCACCAGCGCACCCACACCGGGGAGCAGCCCTACACCTGCGCCCAGTGTGGTAAGCGCTTCACTCGGTCCAGCAGCCTGCTGTCCCACCAGCGGGTGCACACTGGCGACCGTCCCTTCCCCAGCCCAGTGTGTGGAGAGCGCTTTGCCATGGCCTCCCATGCCCTGTCTCACCAGCCCGTGCACACCAGTGGCCAGCCCTACGACTGCCCGTACTGCGGTGAGGATTTTAACTGCTTGCGGAGGTTGCGGCAGCACCGGCGGACCCACGCCGGCGAGCAGCTGCTCCCACTGTGACAAGGGCATGGGGGCTGCGGGAGCACCAGTGGATACACACCGGAGAGAGACCCTTTATGTGCTGAGGGTGGCAAGAGTTTCACCCGCATGTCCAGCCTGTGGCTGCACCGGCGTACCCACAGCGGGGAGCGTCCCTTCCCCTGCCCGTCCTGTGGGAAGGGCTTCACCCACCTTGACCACCTGCTGGGGCACCGGCTAAACCACACCGGCTGGCACCCTTTCACCTGCCCGCTCTGTGGCAAGGCCTTTGCCCGCTCCTCCAGCCTGCTGGCACACCACCACGTGGATAGGCGCTGTTTAGGTAAACACAAAATACTGGAAGGAATGGGTAATGTTTCGGGTCGTTTCTTCAGTCACACATTCCTTCTCTCCAGAGATGCTGCCTGTCCCGCTGAGTTACTCCAGCATTTTGTGTCCTTTTTCCTAATCCAGCATCAACAGTTCCTTGTTTTTAAACCAATCTGGTTATCCATCTGTGGACCTTCCCCAAATCCTCCACTCCTGTAAAGGAGTGACGAGAACTGCATGCAATACTCCAAATGCTACCTGACCAATGTCCCTTAAAGCTGCACATCTACATTCCTCTCACTCCTCCCTCCCCATTCTCTCCCCTCTCCCTCCATTCTCTCCCCCCCCCCCCGAACACAAATTCTGTCCACTGCATCCTCCCGTGAACCCCCTCCTGCAGGGACGACCATGGCTGACAAGGGACGTCAGGGACATACGAATTGAAACTTTGAAGTACAACGTAGCAAAGTTGAGTGGGAAGTAAGAGGATTGGGTTCTCTTTGTATATCTCGCCACTCCTGTCTGGTAAATTGATTAAAAGATGGCTTTGGTTTACCTTTAACAATTTTGTTGCTGTCTGCTTTCTTTAAGGGACGAACTTTGACAACTGTGTTCTTTGGAATTCTTCACAATTCATGTTGTACTATTAATAATGAAAGAAAATGCCAACCGTCCAGAAATGATAAGAAATTATTCTCGCCTGCATGCATATCTGTACCGTAGGGCAATCACACACCTCCCCACTACTTCAAAGATAGTTCCTGCACTTGGCAATATTGTTTGGTGTTTGGCGGCTGAAACGCGGTGGGGGAACTACAGACAGCCCGGCACCCGGGTGATTCACCCCTTTGTTGGGGTCCAGGGGGTGAATCGCCCCATGTGGGGAGCAGAGGGTGGGGTGAATCACCCGGTGTGGGGGTTGGGGTCCGGGGGTTGACTCACCCCATGTGGGGGTCCATGGCGGTAAATCACCCCATGTGGGGGTCCGTGGTGGTGAATCACTCCATTGAGGAGGTCCTGGGGGTGAAACCCCATGTGGGGGTCCGGGGGGGAGGGTTGAATCACCCGGTGTGCGGGGTGGGGGGGGGGGTGAATCTCCCCAGTGTGTGGGTCGTGGGGGGAGGGGTGAATCACCCTGGTAGCGGGTCGAGATGCCGGAGCAGCCCGGTCAGTGACTCTAGGTGGGTGGAGGCACCAGACTGTCCTCAACTCTGCTGCTGCTGACGGCGACGTTGCTGGGTTTTCATCCCCGTGTGTCTGCTGCCCGGAGCCGTGTGTGTGTGTGCTGCCAACCCACAGCCTATGACAGTGCGGAGGAAGCCAGCTAGTCACCCGTGGCCATTGCCGCCGACCCTCGCTGCCTCGCCCTCGCTGCCGACCCTCGCTGCCTTCACGTTCATCCACTGACCAGCTCTTCCGACATTTCGCCCGAGTGCCATTCCACTCCCAGCGGGCCACTCCACCGACCACCAGTGGGCCGCAGCCGTCGCCTTACCAGAGACCTACGCTCAGCATCGGGCCTGGAGTCTCCACGCTGCAGACTCTCACACCATGTGGTCTAATGCTCACCCTCCTCCCACAGGGAAGCTCAATAGACAATAGGTGCAGCAGTCGGCTATTCGGCCCTTGGAGCTAGCACCGCCATTTAATTTGTCCATGGCTGATCATCCACAGTCATTACCCTTCCCACCACGGGTGCCGGACGATGGCTGCTCCGCCGGCAGTCTTCGTTTTGTCAGCTTTTTTTAATTTTTAGTGTTTGTTTTAATGTTCTTCTTGGTTCTTGGTTCCTTGGTCCTCCAAAATATTCCACACTAAATTTAAACTGGAGGTGGTGGAGCGAGGACTTAAGCCAGAAAGGGTTCTTGGGAAGAAACAGCTACCTTCAATTTAGTTGCATCTGGTTAAGTAACTATAGTAGGGTGGAGATTATTCCATGCTTTAATTGTGCGGAGGAAGAACCAATTGCTGTACACATCTGTCTTGGTAGCTGGAATCACAAATTGGATCGAATGCCCTCGTCTGCTCCTAATCGGTTTGGGTTTGGTGTTGGTCTTGTAATCTATGTCGAGCTGACCATTTAACATTTTGTAAAAACAGGTGAGCTTCACGCCTGACTTGGTGAGGGTTCCACTCCAGTGAATTCAGAAGTTTGGTAACACTCACTTCTCTCTCATAGGTGTCAGTAACAAATCAAGCTGCCTGTCTTTGGACACGTTCGATGAAAGAAATGTTTTTATTTGTGTATGGGTCCCATGCTGCAACTGTGTAGTCCAAATGAGGTCTAATGAGGGTGAAGTATGGCTTCTCCTTGACAGAACTTGAACAATGATGAAAGTTGCATCTCAGAAAAATTAGGACACGTTGCTTTCACCGTTGCATGATGAGTCTGACCATTCCAAACCAGATCATTCTGCAATTTGATGCCAAGATACTTGGTTTGTTTGTATTCTTCAAGGGTGGCACCAAGTTTATTGTAAGATGTTTCACCTGGTTTCCTCTTTCTGGTGACACGCATGGTTTCACATTTGGACGGGTTGAACTGCATGCCCCATTGTTGTGACCACTCAACCATTGTATCGAGATCCTTTTGGAGAGCATCATCGTCATCAGCTGACTTAATTGGACGGTACAGCAAACAATCATCAGTGAATAGTCTGGTCGTGCTTGTGACTTTTTCATGAATGTCATTTATGTAAATAAAAACAGATGTGCCCTGAGGTGTACCACTCAACGCTGGATCGTCCAGCGTGGGGGAGCTTACATCACCCCGATGCAGGAGCTTGATCGCCTCGACGTGGAGGGCCAAAACGCCACCGGCTACGGGAGTCAAGAACCACCCGTCAACGGAGGGCTCGAGGCCCCCGACCGCGGAAGAACAAAGGGAAGAGACTTGAAGTTTATTTCGCCTTCAATCACATTGGGGAATGTGTAGGAATCAGTGCAGCGGATGTTCATGTGAAAATGTATTTTGCGTGATCTGTTACTTTTTATTTATAGGACTGACTTGGCAAATGAAATTCATATAACCATATAACATATAACCTTGTATTCCTTGTATGTTGCAAAACATACCTGGCAAATAAAGTTCTATTCTGATTCGTTCTTGCCTTCTCCCCATATCCCCTGACTCCGCTATCTTTAAGAGCCCTATCTAACTCTCTCTTGAAAGCATCCAGAGAACCGGCCTCCACCGCCCTCTGAGGCAGAGAATTCCACAGACTGACAACTCTGTGTGAAAAAGTGTTTCCTCATCTCGGTTCTTAAACTGTGGTCCCTGGTTCTTGATTCCCCAACATCGGGAACATGTTTCCTGCCTCTAACATGTCCAAACCCTTAATAATCTTATATGTTCAGGGCTCTCATGTAACATTTTTTCACTGTTGCCAGCTGGGCAACTTAGGCAGTTTTTTAGGTTGCGAAATGACAGTTTAGGTGGTCGTTTAAGATGGCTTGCATGACCCGTGCAATTATGTGCTTAGACGAAGTCCGTATTTACCAGTAGGAATTATGCGCATTCAGCTTATTACTTCTGCTTCAAATCAAGTCACAAACTAAACATATTCATCAATCAAGACATGATATATATCACAATGACATGCAGCAAAATTATAATACAGTATCTCATCTCTTTTTACACATTGCAATTTCAATTATTTCCTTCCACTTCCAAACACAATTGTGGTTGGATTATTCAGTGTATGACCAACATGTGTCTAGGTGGGACTAGGGGAAAATAAATGGTCGGCACGAGAAGGCCTGTTTCCGTGCTGTAATTGTTATATGGTTATATGGCGTGTATGTATTTATATAATGGTATATGGACACACTGATCTGTTCTGCAGTGCTGAAGCAAAGCAAGAATTTCATTGCCCTATCAGGGACACGTGACAATAAACTCTCTTGTGTCTCTTGACGGCGACCCCTCACCAAGATGGCCGCCGGCTACCGACCAATCAGCGGCTCCAAGCTCAACTGCCCTCACCACGATGGCCGCCCGCGGTCCCGCCCCGGGCCGAGTCTCCCCATCGACCGCATCAAAATGGCGGCGGAGAAGCGGCAGTTGGTGACGTCGCTGCGGACGGAGCTGAGGTAAATAATGTTGTAAATAAATCAGCAGCGGAGCGGGGTCGTCAATGTGGGGGAGAAGTGAGGTCATCACCACATAAACTACACGTGTGTGTGTGTGTGGGGGAAACTGGGGTCAAACTCCCCCGTTATAAACCTCCCCCTCTTATTCACTGAGGTCAATAACGTTGTAAATCAGCAGCGGAATAAGAGAAATAAACCCGGTAAATCTGGGGGAGACAGACAGAGCTGAGGTAAATCTCCACATAAACTACACGTCTGTAAATCTC
>OY740804.1:43386542-43489056 GCA_963514005.1 Raja brachyura | reverse complement strand
ATACTGATAGGTAGGAAGCTGGCTAAATGGGTACATGCTGGATAACTAGATAGCTAACTAGATGGTGACATACTGATAGGTAGATAGCTAGCTGGACTGACCGACACACTGATAGCTAGATAGCTAGCTGGACTGACCGACACACTGATAGCTAGAGAACTAGCTGGACTGACCGACACACTGATAGCTAGATAGCTAGCTGGCCTGTCTGACCGACACACTGATAGCTAGATAGCTAGCTGGACTGACCGACACACTGATAGCTAGATAGCTAGCTGGACTGACCGACACACTGATAGCTAGATAGCTAGCTGGACTGACCGACACACTGATAGCTAGATAGCTAGCTGGACTGGCCGATATACTGATAGCTAGATAGCTAGCTGGACTGACCGACACACTGATAGCTAGATAGCTAGCCGGACTGACCGACACACTGATAGCTAGATAGCTAGCTGGACTGACCGACACACTGATAGCTAGATAGCTAGGGTTACAAAAAAGGCTGGAGAAACTCAGCGGGTGCAGCAGCATCTAAAGGAGCGAAGGAGATAGGCGACGTTTCGGGTCGAGACCCTTCTTCAGACTGGTCAGGGATCAGGGAAACGAGAGATATAAACAGTGATGTGGAGAGATAAGGAACAATGAGTGAAAGATATGCAAAAAAGTATTGGTGATAAAGGAAGCAGGCCATTGTAAGCTGACTGTGGTGTGAAAATGAGAAGCTAGTGCGACTGGGGGGGGGGGGGGAGATGGAGAAGGAATGTCAGGGCCAGAGGGCTGAGGGAGAGGTGGGGGGGAGGCAGTCTGGGTTTACAGAATTGAGAAAATTCAATGTTTAAGCCCAGAGGATGCAGACTCCCCAAGCGGAATATGAGGTGCTGTTCCTCCAACTTGCGGTGTTGATCACTCTGGCCGTGGAGGAGGCCCAGAACCAAGAGGTCGGTTATGGAGTGGGAGGGGGAGTTGAAGTGCTGAGCCACCGGGAGGTTGGGTTGGTTATTGCGGACCGAGCGGAGGTGTTCGGCGAAACGATCGCCCAGCCTCCGCTTGGTCTCACCGATGTAGATCAGCTGGCATCTGGAGCAACGGATGCAGTAGATGAGGTTGGAGGAGGTGCAGGTGAACCTCTGTCGGACTTGGAATGACTGCTTGGGTCCCTGAAAGGAGTGGATGGGGGAGGTGAAGGTACAAGTGTAGCATCTCTTGCGGTTGCAAGGGAACGTGCCCGGGGAAGGAGTGGAGCGGGAGGGAAGGGAAGAATTGACGAGGGAGTTGCGGAGGGAGCGGTCTTTGCGGAAGGCAGAGAGGGGGGGAGATGGGAAGATGTGGCGAGTGGAGGGGTCACGTTGGAGGTGACGGAACTGGCGGAGGACTATCTGTTGTATGCGCTGGCTGGTGGGGTGAAAGGTGAGGACCAGGGGGACTCGGCCCTTGTTGTGAGTGGGGGAATGGGGAGAGAGGGCTGTGTTGCGGGGTATGGAGGAGACCCTGGTGCGAGCCTCATCTATAGTGGGGGAGGGGAAACCCCGTTCTCTGAAGAACGAGGACATTTGCGATGACCTGGTGTGGAACACGTCATCCTGGGAGCAGATGCGGCGTAGACGGAGGAATTGACAATAGGGGATGGAGTCCTTACAGGAAGCAGGGTGGGAGGAAGAGTAGTCCAGGTAGCTGTGGGAGTCAGTTGGTTTGTAGTGGATGTCAGTCAGGAGTGTATCACCTGCAATGGAGATGGTGAGGTCAAGGAATGGTAGAGAAATGTCGGAGATGGTCCAAGTATATTTGAGTGCCGGATGGAAGTTGGTGGTGAAATGGATGAAGTCAGTCAGTTCTGCGTGGGTGCAGGAGGTGACACCAAAGCAGTCGTCAATGTAACGGAGGTAAAGGTCGGGGGTGGGGCCCTGGTACGCCGAGAACAAAGATTGTTCGACGTACCCGACAAAGAGGCAGGCGTAGCTAGGGCCCATGCGTGTGCCCATAGCTACACCGTGTGTTTGGAGGAAATGGGAGGAGTCAAAAGAGAAGTTGTTGAGGGTAAGGACCAGCTCTGCTAGGCGGGGGAGGGTGTCAGTGGATGGGTATGGGTTGCTCCTCTGGTCGAGGAAGTACGGGAGGGCTTTGAGACCATCCTGGTGGGGGATGCAGGTGTATAGTGACTGGACGTCCATGGTGAAGATGAGAGGATGGTTATATGGTTATATGGTGTGTATATATTTATATAATGGTATATGGACAGACTGATCTGATCTGTAGTCAAGCCTACTATGTTCTGTTGTACTGAAGCAAAGCAAGAATTTCATTGCCCTATCAGGGACACGTGACAATAAACTCTCTTGTATCTCTTGAATCTTGACGGCGACCCCTCACCAAGATGGCCGCCGTCAACCTCTCATATCGAGACGGCCGCCGTCAACCCCTCACCAAGATGGCCGCCGTCAACCTCTCATATCGAGACGGCCGCCGTCAACCCCTCACCAAGATGGCCGCCGTCAATCCCTGACCAAGATGGCCGCCGTCAATCCCTGACCAAGATGGCCGCCGTCAACCTCTCATATTTAGACGGCCGCCGTCAATCCCTGACCAAGATGGCCGCCGTCAATCCCTGACCAAGATGGCCGCCGTCAACCTCTCATATTTAGACGGCCGCCGTCAATCCCTGACCAAGATGGCCGCCGTCAATCCCTGACCAAGATGGCCGCCGTCTACCTCTCATAATGAGACAGCCGCCGTCAACCCCTCACCAAGATGGCCGCCGTCAATCCCTGACCAAGATGGCCGCCAACAACCTCTCATAATTAGTGTTGAAGAAGGAACTGCAGATGCTGGAGAATCGAGGATTACACAAAAAGCTGGAGAAAGTGTGAAGAAGGGTCTCGACCCTAAAGGTTGCCTATTTCCTTCGCTCCTTAGATGCTGCTGCACCCGCTGAGTTTCTCCACCTTTTTGTGTAAACCTCTCATATTTAGACGGCCGCCGTCAATCCCTCACCAAGATGGCCGCCGGCTGCCGACCAATCAGCGGCGCCGACCTCACCTGCCCTCACCAAGATGGCCGCCCGCCCGCCCCGGGCCGAGTCTCCCCATCGACCGCATCAAAATGGCGGCGGGCGGAGAAGCGGCAGTTGGTGACGTCGCTGCGGACGGAGCTGAGGTAAATAATGTTGTAAATAAATCAGCAGCGGAGTGGGCGGGGCCGTCAATGTGGGGGAGAAGTGAGGTCATCACCACATAAACTACACGTGTGTGTGTGTGTGGGGGAAACTGGGGTCAAACTCCCCCGTTATAAACCTCCCCCTCTTATTCACTCAGGTCAATAACGTTGTAAATCAGCAGCGGAATAAGAGAAATAAACCCGGTAAATCTGGGGGAGACAGACAGAGCTGAGGTAAATCTCCACATAAACTACACGTCTGTAAATCTCCACATAAACTACACGTCTGTAAATCTCCACATCAACTACACGTCTGTAAATCTCCACATAAACTACACGTCTGTAAATCTCCACATAAACTACACGTCTGTAAATCTCCACATAAACTACACGTCTGTAAATCTCCACATCAACTACACGTCTGTAAATCTCCACATAAACTACACGTCTGTAAATCTCCACATAAACTACACGTCTGTAAATCTCCACATAAACTACACGTCTGTAAATCTCCACATCAACTGCACGTCTCTCTCTCTCTCTCTCGGTGTTTCTCTCTCTGTCTCTCTCTCTGTGTTTCTCTCTGTCTCTCCCTGTCTGTCCCTCTCTATCTCTCTCTGTGTCTCTCCCTCTCTCTCTGTCCCTCTCTCTCTCTCCCCTCTATCTCTCCCTCTCTGTGTATCTCTATCTCTATCCATCTCACTGTCACTCTCCCTCTCTCTCTTTCTCTGTCTCTCTCTCCACCCCTTCCCCGAGCACTTTCCCTTGCAACCGCAAGAGATGCTAGACTTGTCCCTTCGCCTCCACCCTCCACTCCTTTCAGGGACCCAAGCAGCCTTTCCAGGTCTGACAGAGGTTCACCTGCACCTCCTCCAACCTCATCTACTGCATCCGTTGCTCCAGATGCCAGCTGATCTATATTGGTGAGACCAAGCGGAGGCTTGGCAATCGTTTTGCCGAACACCTCTGCTTGGTCCGCAATAACCAACCCGACCTCCCGGTGGCTCAGCACTTCAACTCCCCCACCCATTCTGTATCCGTCCTCTTCGCCCTGGGCCTCCTCCACTGCCAGAGTGAGCAACACCGCAAGTTGGAGGAACAGCACCTCATATTCCGCTTGGGGGGTCTGCACCCTCAGGGCTTAAACATTGAATTTTCTCAATTCTGTTAACCCTTGCTGTCTCCTCCCCTTCCCACCTCTCCCTCAGCCCTCGGCCCCTGGCATTCCCTCTCTCTCCATCTCTCCCCCACCCAAGTCGCACTAGTTTCTCATGTTCACACTACAAACAGCTTACAATGGCCTGTTTCCGTTATCATCGATACTTTTTTGCATATCTTTCATTCATTGTTCTTTATCTCTCCACATCACCATCTATATCAGTCGTTTCCCTGATCCCTAACCAGTCTGAAGAAGGGTCTCAACCCGAAACGTCGCCTATCTCCTTCGCTCCTTAGATGCTGCTGCACCCGCTGAGTTTCTACAGCCTTTTGTGTACCCTCGATTCTCCAGCATCTGCAGTTCCTTCTTTAACAGTTTGTGAAGCTGGGCAGCGACAGTTCTACATGTTTGGACATTGGTTGTGGTGTCCCCCGGGGTCAGTGTTGGGTCCAAAACTATTCATCATGTATATAAACAACATTTGTAATGTGTCCAATGCCTTGAGGCTGGTCTTGTTCGCAGACGACACAAATATTTTTTTGTTCTGGGGAGACTTTAAAACAACTACTGGACAAAATAACAAAAGAAATGGGCAAACTGAAAACATGGTTTGACAGGAACAAAATGTCATTAAACTTGAGCAAAACCAAAATAATGTTATTTGGTAACTGCAGAACAAATACACAAGCGAATTTAAAGATAAATGGGGTTGAAATTGAATGAGTTCATGAACATAAATTTCTTGGGGTTGTAATGGATGATAGAATCAGCTGGAAATCACACATTAAACATGTACAATCTAAACTGTCAAAAAGCATTTCTGTATTACACAAAGTCAAGCAGGTTCTGGATCACAAATCACTCCACATTCTCTACTGTTCACTAATCTTACCCTATTAAAATTACTGTGCAGAAGTCTGGGGCAATAACTATAAAAGTTCGTTACATTCATTAACAATTCTGCAACAAAGAGCAATACGCATTATTCACAATGTCAGGTATCTGGATCACACTAATTCATTATTCTTACAGTCAAAATGATTAAAAGTAGCAGATTTGCTTGCATTTAAAACAGCACAGATAATGTTTAGGGCCAAACATAAAAACTTACCTGGAAATATACAAAAATTATTCAATGTTTATTCAAATTTAGGACAGGTGTCCTAAACTTCCTGAGGCACAACTTCCATCATTGTTCAGCTTCTGTCAAGGAGAAGCTGTATTTCACCCTCGTCTGAACTACGCAGTTGCAGCTTGGGACCCATACACAGATAAAAACATTTCATCCATTGAACGTGTCCAAAGACAGGCCGCTCGATTTGTTACAAACACCTACGAGAGAGAAGCGAGTGTCACCAAACTTCTGAATTCTCTGGGTTCTGAAACTTCTATCTAAATGGTGGCCGATTAGGAAAAGGGGAGATGCAGCGCGACCTGGGTGTCATGGTACACCAGTCATTGAAAGTAGGCATGCAGGTACAGCAGGCAGTGAAGAAAGCCAATGGTATGTTGGCTTTCATAGCAAAAGGATTTGAGTATAGGAGCAGGGAGGTTCTACTTCAATTGTATAGGGTCTTGGTGAGGCCACACCTGGAGTATTGCGTACAGTTCTGGTCTCCAAATCTGAGGAAGGACATTATTGCCATAGAGGGAGTGCAGCGAAGGTTCACCAGACTGATTCCTGGGATGTCAGGACTGTCTTATGAACAAAGACTGCATAGACTCGGTTTATACTCTCTAGAATTTAGGAGATTGAGAGGGGATCTTATAGAAACTTACAAGATTCTTAAGGGGTTGGACAGGCTAGATGCAGGAAGATTGTTCCCGATGTTGGGGAGGTCCAGGACAAGGGGTCACAGCTTAAGGATAAGGGGGAAATCCTTTAGGACCGAGATGAGAAGGAATTTTTTCACACAGAGAGTGGTGGGTCTCTGGAACTCTCTGCCACAGAGGGTAGTTGAGGCCAGTTCATTGGATATATTTAAGAGGGAGTTAGATGTGGCCCTTGTGGCTAAGGGGATCAGAGGGTATGGAGAAAAGGCAGGTACGGGATACTGAGTTGGATGATCAGCCTTGATCATATTGAATGGCGGTGCAGGCTCGAAGGGCCGAATGGCCTATTCCTGCACCTAATTTCTATGTTTCTATGTTTCTGAATTTTCTCCAAGACAGACGTGAAGCTCACTGTTTGACCTGTTTTTACAAAATGTTAAATGATCAGCTAGACATAGATCACAAGACCTACACCAACCCCAAACCAATTAGGAGCAGACGAGGGCATTCGATCCAATTTGTGGTCCCAGCCACAAAGACAGATGTGTACAGTAATTTGTTCTTCCCACGCACTATTAAAGCATGGAATAATCTCCACCAAACCACGGTTGCCCAGCCAGATGAAACTAAATTTAAAGTGGCACTTTCTTCCCAATAACCCTCTCTGGCTTAACCCCTCCCTTCACCAACTCCAGTTTAAATTCCAGTTGGAATATTTTGGAGGACCAAGTAAACAAGACCAAGAACCAACCAAGAATGAGCGAGTGGAGGGTTCTAATTTAAGAAGAATATTTAATTTTAAGGTACAGAGAGTCCGCACGACCAGAAAAACTTGTCTGTGGTGTGGGATTGTGGAACAGTTTGAATGTGGAGTTAAAGCAATGTCCAAACTTGAACCAGTTCAAAATGACATACAAACTACTTTTTTTCACAAGGTACAGGGATGAAGGGGATGGTTGACAAACAGGGGTCAATGTTTATTTATTTTATTAATTGTTTATTTATGTTTTTTGGTTACTTCATAAACATATAACAATTACAGCACGGAATCAGGCCCTCTTGCCCCTTCCAGTCCATGCCGAACATTTATTTTCCCCTAGTCCCATCTACCTGCACTCAGACCATACCCCTCCATTCCCTTCCCATCCATATACCTATCCACTTTACTTTTAAATGTTAAAATCGATCCTGCCTGCACCACTTCAGCTGGAAGCTCATTCCACACAGCCACCACTCCCTGAGTAAAGAAGTTCCCCCTCATGTTACCCCTAAACTTCTGTTCCTCAATCGTCATGTCATGCCCTCTTGTTTGAATCTTCCTTACCCTCAATGGGAAAAGCTTATCCATGTCAACTCTGTCTATCCCTTTCATCATTTTAAAGACCTCAATCAAGTCCCACCTTAACCTTCTGTGCTCCAAAGAATAAAGACCTAACTTGTTCAACCTTTCTCTGTAACTTAGTTGCTGGAACTCAGGCAACATTCTAATAAATCTCCTCTGTACTCTCTCGATTTTGTTGACATCCTTCCTATAATTAGGCGATCAAAATTGTACACCATACCCCAGAATTGGTCACACCAATGCCTTGTACAATTTTAACATTACTTCGCTACTCCTATATTCAATGTTCTGATTTATAAAGGCCAACACACCAAAAGCTTTCTTTACCACCCTATCTACATGTGAATCCACCTTCAGGGAACTATGCAGTTATTCCTAGATTCATCTGTTCCATAGGATTCCTCAATTCCCTACCATTTACCATGTATGTCCTATTTTGATTTGTTCTGCCAAGATGTAGCACCTCACACTTATCAGCATTAAACTCCATCTGTCATCTTTCAGCCCACTCTTCCAAATGGCCCAAATCTCTCTGTGGACTTCGAAAATCTGCTTCATTATCCACATCACCACCTACCTTAGTATCATCTGCATACTTACTTATCCAATTTTCTACCCCATCGTCCAGATCATTGATGTACATGACAAACAACAGTGGACCCAACACAGATCCCTGAGGCACCCCACTGGTCACCGGCTTCCAACCTGACAAACAGCCATCCACCATTACTCTCCGACATCTCCCATTTAGCCACAGTTGCTACTGTGGCTAGTTGTTCCATCTTGCTACTCCGCCATTAACACCCAAAGATTGAACCTTCTTAACCAACCATGGGGAACCTTGACAAAGGCCTTACTGAAATCCATGTAGACAACATCCACTGCTTTACCCTCATCAATTTCCCTAGTAACCTCTTCAAAAAATTAAAGAAGGTTTGTCGAACATGACCTTCCAGGCACAAATCCATGTCGACTGTTCCTGATCAGACACTGTTTATCCAGATGCTTATATAAATTATCACTAAGTATCCTTTCCATTAATTTGACCACCACTGACGTCAAACTAACCGGTCTATAATAGCTAGGTTTAGTCTTTGATCCCTTTTTAAACAATGGAACAACATGCGCAGTACGCCAATCCTCCGGCACTATTCCCGTTTCTAATGACATTTGAAATATTTGTGTCATAGCTCCTGCTATTTCTACGCTAACTTCCCTCAATGTCCTAGGGAATATCCTTTTCAGGACCTGGAGACTTATCCACTTTTATATTTTTCAAAAGTGGCAGTACTTCCACCTCTTTGAATCTCATAGTTTCCATAGCTACTCTACTTTTTTCCCTTACCTCACAGAGTTCAATATTCTTCTCCTTGGTGAATACCGAAGAAAATAAATTGTTCAATATCTCCCCCATCTCTTTTGGCTCTGCAGATAGCTGTCCATTCTGTCTCTCTAATGGTCCAATTTTATCCCTCGTTATCCTTTTGCTATTAGTATAGCTGTAGGAACCCTTTGGATTTACTTTCACCTTTCTTGCCAAAGCAACCTCATATCTTCTTTTAGCTTTTCTTATTTCTTTCTTAAGAATCTTTTTACATTCTTTATACTCATCTAGGACCTCATTTACTCCATGCGTCCTAAAATTATTGTAGATATCTCTCTTTTTTCGAACCAAGTGTCCAATTTCCCTTGAAAACCGTGGCTCTTTCCGATTTTTACTATTTCCTTTCAACCAAACAGGGGCATAAAGATTCTGTACTCTTACAATTTCCCCTTTAAATGTCCTCCATTTCTCTTCTACATCCTTCCCATAAAACAAAATGTCCCAATTCACTCATTTTAAATCATTACGCCTTCTCTCAAAGTTAGCCTTTCTCCAATCAAAAATCTCAACCCTAGGTCCAGTTCTGACTCTCTCCATAATTATATTGAATCTAATGGTATTGTGATCACTGGTCCCGAAGTGCTCACCAACGCATACCTCCGTCACCTGACCTGCCTCATTTCCAAACAGGAGTTCCAGCACTGCCCCTTCTCTGGTTGATACCTCTAAGTATTGCTGCAAAAAACTACCCTGCACACATTTAACAAACTCCAAACCATCCAGCCCATTTACAGAATGTGCTTCCCAGTCTATTTTTGGAAAATTGAAATCTCCCACAATCACTACCTTGTGCTTACTACTAATATCTGCTATCTTCTTACATATTAGCTCTTCCAATTCTCGCTCCACATTTCGCGGTCTATAATACACCCCTAAAAGTGTTGGTAGACCGTTCCCACTTCTCAGTTCCACCCAAATAGCCTCCCTAGACGAGCCCTCTAATCTATCCTGCCAAAGCACTGCTGCAATATCATCTCTGACAAGCAATGCAACACCTCCACCTCTGGTCCCTCCAATTATTTCACACCTGAAGCAACGAAATCCTGGAATATTTAGTTTCCAATCACAACCCTCCCGCAACCATGTTTCACTGATTGCCGCAACATCATATTTTCAGGGTCAATCCAGGTTCTAAGTTCATCCACCTTCATTACAATGCACCTAGCATTAAAATATACACATTTTAGAAACCCACCATCCCTTATTCTCTGTTTATCTTTTTCCCCCTTCTCGCCTACATTTTGGGTCCGAGTGCTTCCCTTCTCTGCCTCTTGCCCCTCACCCTGTCCCCTAGCTCCTTCTACCCGAGTCCCTCCCCCCAGCCTTTCTAGTTTAAAGTCTCCTTTGCAAATCTCCCCGCCAGGATATTGGTTCCCCTCGGGTTCAAGTGCAACCCGTCCTTTTTATACAGATCATGCATTCCCCAAAAGAGGTTCCAGCGATAAGAATCTTGAATCCCTGCCCGCTGCACCAGTCCCTCAGCCACACATTTATCCTCCACCTCATTCCATTTCTACTCTCACTGTCACGTGGCACAGGCAGTAATCCTGAAATTGTTACTCTTTTGGTCCTTCTCCTTAACTTTCCCCCCAACTCTCTAAATTCTCCTTTCAGGACCTCTTCTCTTTTTCTGCCTCTGTCAGTGGTACCAATGTGTACCACAACATCAGGCTCCTCTGCCTCCCTTTTCAGAATCATTTGAACACGTTCCGACACATCCGAGACCCTGGCACCAGGGAGGCAAACTACCATCCGGCTCTCCCGACTGCGTCCACAGAATCGTGTTGTGGTTTTAAGACTCAAGTTTGGATAATATGACACAGACACAGAGAATTCTTCAAGAAGACGAAAAGCCTTTATTTGCAAATATTGGCTGGAGCAGTCAGAGAGGACACCTTGGCCTGTTCTCCAATTGCTCAAAAATACACAGAACCAGGCAGCTCTTTATTACAGTTTTTCAGTCTTATCTCTGCTTCATTATCTGCATGCTGCACTCCTTTTGCATCAATCTACCTTCAGGACTAATCTCTCCTGTCCTGCCACCATTATGTTTCGGCCTTGGTTCAATCTCCATACCTCCCCTCATTATTTCTCCTTGTTTGCCACCCTTATGTTTAACTTCTAATCTCCCAGCTACCTTCTGCCCCCATTAAGTTTTAGCTACAGTTACAGGGTTACACCACATTACACTGTTACATATTGGTTTATATGTTTTACACAAAGATACAAATGTATTTATTAAGAGTACAAAGCAAAAGTAAAAGTAAAAATAAGAAGTAACTTGTTTACTAAATAAAAAGACAATACTAAACAAAGAGACTTAATACTAAATAAAAATACTTAATTAAGTGCTGCTGACTAACTAACAAACAAGCACGTGAATAAGTATGCTGAAGCACGTGAATGAGTATGGAGCTGATGTCTGATTACATAAAATAGCTGACATCTCTGCTGCTGTCTGTGATAAATGTTTTTACTTAAGGTCTAAGTCTCTAAAACTTCCATACTACATACTGGGTAGCTAGATAGCTGGCTACACTCAGCTACATACTGGATAGCTAGATAGCTAGCTAGAGTCAGCTACATGGAGGATAGCTAGATAGCTGGCTAGACTCAGCTACATACTGGGTAGCTAGATAGCTAGATAGACTCAGCTACATATTGGATAGCAAGAGCTAGCTAGACTCAGCTACATACTGGGTAGCCAGATAGCTGGCTAGACTCAGCTACATACTGGATAGCTAGATAGCCAGCTAGACTCAGTTACATACAGGATAGCTAGATAGCTAGCTAGACTCAGCTACATACTGGATAGCTCGATAGCTGGCTAGACTCAGCTACATACAAGATAGCTGGATAGACTCAGCTACATACTGGGTAGCTAGATAGACTCAGTTACATACTGGGTAGCTAGATAGCTAGCTAGACTCAGCTACATACTGGATAGGTAGATAGCTGGCTTGACTCAGCTACATACTGGATAGCGAGATAGCTGGCTAGACTCAGCTACATACAGGATAGCTAGATAGCTGGCTAGACTCAGCTACATACAGGATAGCTAGATAGCTGGCTTGACTCAGCTACATACTGGGTAGCTAGATAGCTAGCTAGACTCAGCTACATACAGGATAGCTAGATAGCTCGCTAGACTCAGCTACATACAGGATAGCTAGATAGCTAGCTAGACTCAGCTTCATGTTGGATAGCTAGATAGCTAGCTAGACTTAGCTACATACAGGATAGCTAGATAGCTAGCTAGACTCAGCTACATACTGGGTAGCTAGATAGCTGGCTAGACTCAGCTACATACTGGGTAGCTAGATAGCTAGCTAGACTCACCTACATACTGGGTAGCTAGCTAGACTCAGTTACATACTGGATAGCTAGCTAGACTCGGCTACATACAGGATAGCTAGATAGCTGGCTAGACTCAGCTACATACAGGATAGCTAGATAGCTAGCTAGACTCAGCTACATGCCGGATAGCTAGATAGCTAGCTGGACTGAGCTACATGCCGGATAGCTAGTTAGCTAGCTAGACTGAGTTACATACTGGACAGCTGCACAGCTAGCTAGACTCAGCTACATACTGGAGAAATGCTGGGGAAATTCAGCGGGTGAGGCAGCATCCGATGGCGCTGTTGGTGGCTGCCTCCGCCTACAGTCTGGTTATCTTTGTTAATTTTTGTTCTGTTTAAATTATGTTTTCTGGGTTTTTTGTTGCGTTTTATGTGGGGGAGGGGGAAGGGGGGTAGGGTAAGGGGGAAACCGTCCTTCCGTCTCTTCCTGGCGAGGATGCGACTATTATCCAAGTCGCGCCCTTGGTCCCCCCCCCCCTCCCCTCCCTCCTCGCGGCCTACCAACTGGATTGGCGCGGCCTTTCACACCTGGATAACGAGGTAGCTACCTGGAGTGAGCTACATACTGGATAGCTAGAGAGCTAGCTAGATGGCCACATATACTGGGTGCCTAAAAATGGGGGAGATTTTAGGGGAGGCCACGTGGATTCAGGGGAGGGCACGTATATGAGTGGGGCCTTTTGGGCAGGGCATCTTTAAATGGTGAATTAGGGGAGCGGACCTTTAAATAGTCAACTAGAGGAGGGTACCTTTAAATAGTGAACTAGGGGAGGACATCTGTGAATGGTGATTTAGGGGAGGACCTGCTGCATCGACATCGCAGAGCTATGGTTTGCGAAGCGCCCAGCTCGGGCAGCGCTGTCTTCAACATCACGGAAATCTTCCAACCAATTACCGAGGGCCGCCAGCGTTGAATCTCCGCCAGGCTCGGCCTGTGGACTTCGGGAGCCGCGGACTCCGGTGGGAGTTGGCCGATTCAGAGGTCCAGGCCGCCTATGATGTTCTTCCGTTCGACGCCGGGGTTCCATAGTTCCCGGCGAGAGGGCCTGAACATCAGGCCGCCCATAGAGGCAACTGCGGAGGGCTCGGGAGGCCCCGACCAAGGGTGAACATTGGGGAACATCAGCAAGGAGGTTGACTGGACTTTGGTTCCTTCCCTCACAGTGGGGAACTTTGGTGCCGCTGTGGGGATGTTTGTGTCGTGGACTACTGTGTTCTGTGTTTTTGTGTTTGTATGACTGTAAGGGAAATAGCATTTAGTTATCTTCATTGAAGACAATGACAATAAATTGAATCAAAACAAATCAAATCAAATCCATGGAGTGAAGGAAATAGGCAAGTCGAGACCCTTATTCAAACCCTTCTTTAACTGGGTAGCTATCTAGACTGGTCTACGGACTGGATAGCTAGGTAGCTGGCTAGACTGGTCTATGGACTGGGTAGCTAGGTAGCTGGCTAGACTGGTCTATGGGACTGGATAGCTAGGTGGCTATCTAGACTGGTCTACGGACTGGATAGCTAGGTAGCTGGCTAGACTGGTCTATGGGACTGGATAGCTAGGTAGCTGGCTAGACTGGTTTATGGGACTGGATAGCTAGGTAGCTGGCTAGACTGGTCTACGGACTGGATAGCTAGGTAGCTGGCTAGACTGGTCTACGGACTGGATAGCTAGGTAGCTGGCTAGACTGGTCTACGGACTGGATAGCTAGGTAGCTATCTAGACTGGTCTATGGGACTGGATAGCTAGGTAGCTGGCTAGACTGGTCTACGGACAGGATAGCTATGTAGCTGGCTAGACTGGTCTATGGACTGGATAGCTAGGTAGCTGGCTAGACTGGTCTATGGGACTGGATAGCTAGGTAGCTATCTAGACTGGTCTATGGGACTGGATGGCTAGGCAGCTGGTCCACGGACTGGATAGCTAGGTAGCTGACTAGACTGGTTTACGGACTGGATAGCTAAATAGCTAGCTAGACTGGTCTATGGACTGGATTACATGGTAAACGGTAGGGAATTGAAGAATACAATTGAACAGAGGGATCTGGGAATAACCGTGCATAGTTCCTTGAAGGTGGAATCTCATATAGATAGGGTGGTAAAGAAAGCTTTTGGTATGCTAGCCTTTATAAATCAGAGCATTGAGTATAGAAGCTGGGATGTAATGTTAACATTGTACAAGGCGTTGGTGAGACCAAATCTGGAGTATGGTGTACAGTTTTGGTCGCCCAATTATAGGAAGGATGTCAACAAAATAGAGAGGGTACAGAGGAGATTTACTGGAATGTTGCCTGGGTTTCAACAGCTAAGTTACAGAGATAGGTTAAATAAGTTAGGTCTTTATTCTCTGGAGCGCAGAAGGTTAAGGGGGGACTTGATAGAGGTCTTTAAAATGATGAAAGGGATAGACAGAGTTAATGTGGACAAGCTTTTCCCTTTGAGAATAGGGAGGATTCAAACACGAGGACATGACTTTAGAATTAAGGGACAGAGGTTTAGGGGTAACATGAGGGGGAACTTCTTTACTCAGAGAGTGGTAGCGGTGTTGAATGAGCTTCCAGTGGAAGTGGTGGCGGCAGGTTCGTTGGTATCATTTAAACATAAATTGGATAGGCATATGGATGAGAAGGGTATGGAGGGTTATGGTATGAGTGCAGGCAGGTGGGACTAAGGGATAAAAGTTGTTCGGCACGGACTTGAAGGGCCGAGATGGCCTGTTTCTGTGCTGTAATTGTTATATGGTTATATATGGTTATATGATAGCTAGGTAGCTGGTCTACGGACTGGATAGCTAGGTAGCTGGCTAGGCTGGTCTACGGATTGGATAGCTTGGTAGCTGGCTAGACTGGTCTATGGACTGGATAGCAAGGTAGCTGGCTAGACTGGTCTACGGACTGGATAGCTATGTAGCTGGCCAGACTGGTCTATGGGACTGGATAGCTAGGTAGCTGGCTAGACTGGTCTATGGACTGGATAGCTAGGTAGCTGGCTAGACTGGTCTACGGACTGGATAGCTAAATAGCCAGCTAGACTGATACATACTGGTTTTTCATAGTTAAAAACAACTGAATTGGAAGAACAGCACCTCATATTTCTCTAGTGCAGCTCACACCCCAGCGGTATGAACATTGACTTCTCTAACTTCAAGTAACCCCTTGCTTTCCCTCTCTCTGTCCCTCCCCCACATTAGTTGTTCTGCTAGTTTCCCTGTTCGTATATCTTACGTGACCAGCAATAAAGCATTGTGAGCTCCACCTTTCTTGGGCCATCGCTGTTGGCTCTGATTTGTTCTGGACCTTTCCATACCTCTCGTTTCCCTTTCCCCTGACTCTGTCTGAAGAACGGTCTCGACCCAAAAGGTCACCTATTCCTTTTCTTCAGCGATGCTGCCTGCCCCGCCGAGTCAGGCCAGTGTTTGTGTCTATCTTCGGTGTGAACCTGCATCTGCAGTTCCTTTGTCAGTGTGAATTCAGTGGGCGGAAAGGCCTGTCTCTGCGCTGTATCTCAAAACTAGACTTAACCAATCAACATTGGTGTCCAGCTCATTTATTTACATTATATACATGAATTGGATTGGCATAAAATTGTCTCTCGTGTTGGATTGTGATAGTGTGCGGGGATCGTTGGTCGGTGTGGACTCGGTGGGCCTGTTTCCGCACTGTATCTGTAAAATAACTAAAGCATTAATAGTGTAGGAAGGAACTGCAGATGCCGATTTAAACCGAAGATTGATACAAAATGCTGGACTAACTCAGCGGGACAGGCAGCATCTCTGGCAAGAAGGAATGGGTGATGTTTCCAGTTGAGACCCTTCTTCAGACTGAGAGCCAGGGGAACGGGAAAAGAGAGATATAGAGATTTTTTCCTCTCTATTATTTAAATACTGATTCTATTCGATAGCTTGTTGCACAATCCGCAGGCATTGCCACTTTCATTTCACTGTACATCTTGTATGTGTATGTGACAAATAAACTGGACGTGACGACGTAGAGAGATAGAGAACAAATGTTTTCCTGTTTTCTCTCTCCCGCCTTTCTTAAAAAGTGGGATAAAATTAGCTACCCTGCACTCCACAGGAACTGATCCTGAGTCAATAGAACATTGGAAAATTATCACCAATGCATCCATGATTTCTAGACCCACTTCTTTAAGTAACCTGGTATGCAGACCATCAGGCCCTGGGGATTTATCAGCCTTCAGTCCCACCAGTCTATCTAACACCATTTCCTGCCTAATGTGGGTTTCCTTCAGTTCCTCTGTCATTCCAGATCCTCTGGTCACTACTATATCAGGAAGATTGTTTGTGTCCTCCTTAGTGAAGACAGATCCAAAGTACCTGTTCAACTCATCTGCCATTTCCTTGTTCCCCATAATTAATTCACCTTTTTCGATCTTCAAAGGCCCACCTTTGGTCTTAACTATGTTTTCCTCTTCACATACCTAAAGAAGCTTTTACTATCCTGCTTTATATTCCTGGAAAATTATCACCAATGCATCCATGATTTCTAGACCCACTTCTTTAAGTAACCTGGTATGCAGACCATCAGGCCCTGGGGATTTATCAGCCTTCAGTCCCACCAGTCTATCTAACACCATTTCCTGCCTAATGTGGGTTTCCTTCAGTTCCTCTGTCATTCCAGATCCTCTGGTCACTACTATATCAGGAAGATTGTTTGTGTCCTCCTTAGTGAAGACAGATCCAAAGTACCTGTTCAACTCATCTGCCATTTCCTTGTTCCCCATAATTAATTCACCTTTTTCGGTCTTCAAGGGTCCACCTTTGGTCTTAACTATTTTTTCCTCTTCACATACCTAAAGAAGCTTTTACTATCCTGCTTTATATTCCTGGCTAGCTTACCTTCATACCTCATCTTTTCTCCCCGTATTGTCTTTTTGGTTATCTTCTGTTGTTCTATAAACATTACCCAATCCTCTTGCTTCCCACTCATCTTTGCTACCTTGTAATCTTATACTGTACCTGACTTCCCTTGTCAGCCATGGTCGCCCCATACTCTCCTTGGAATCTTTCTTCCTCCTAGGAATGAACTGATCCTGCACCTTCTATATTATTCCTAGATATACCTGCCATTTTTGTTCCAGTCACCCCTGCTAGTGTATCTTTCCAGTCAACTTTGACCAGCTCCTCCCTCATGGTCCCCTTTATTCAACTGTAACACTGACACCTCCGATCTACCCTTCTCCTTCTCCAATTGTAGATTAAACCTGTCCACTATGTATGGTCACTGCCTCCTAATGGCTCATTAACTTCAAGGACCTTTCTCAAATCCGGTTCATTACATAACACTAAATCCAGAATTGCCTTCTCCCTGGTAGGAGAGAGTAGGGGTGGAGGGAGGGGGGAGAGGCAGGGAGAGGAGGGGATAGATAGAGGGAGAGAGGGGAAATAGGGGGAGGTGGGGAGGGAGAGGGAGGGGAAGAAGGAGAGGGAGAGGAGTGGAGAGAGAGTAGGGGAGAGGGTAGGGAGAGAGAGAGACAAGGCGGTGACGGGGTGAGAGGCAAGGTGTGTTTGGTTGTGGGTGTGGGGGTGAGTGGGGGCGAGTGGGAGTGGGGGGGTGAGTGGGGGGAGGGGTGATTGGGTGGGGGGGTGAGTGGGTGTGGGGGTGAGTGGGTGAGTGGGAGTGGGGCGTGGATGTGGGGTGCGTTGGTGTGGGGGTGGGGGGGGGTGAGTGGGTGTGGGGGTGAGTGGGTGGGGGAGGGGTAAATGGGTGTGGGGGTGAGTGGGGGGAGGTGTGAGTGGGTGAGTGCGTGTGGGGGTGAGTGGGTGTGCGTGGGTGTGGGGTTGAGTGGGTGCGGGAATGGGTGGGGGGTGAGTGGGTGTTGGGGTGAGTGGGGTGTGGTTGTGTGGGGGTGAGTGGGTGTGGGGGTGTGGGGGTGAGTGGGGTGTGGGGGTGAGTGGGGTGTGGGGGTGAGTGGGTGTGGGGGTGTGGGGTGAGTGGGGGTGTGGGGTGAGTGGGGGTGTGGGGTGAGTGGGTGTGAGGGTGCGGGGGTGAGTGAGTGCGGGGGTGAGTGAGTGCGGGGGTGAGTGAGTGCGGGGGTGAGTGGGTGTGGGGGGGGTGTGGGGGTGAGTGGCGGTGAGTGGGGGTGGGGGTGTGGGGGGGTGAGTGGGTGTGGGGGGAGGGGTGAGTGGGTGTAGGGGTGAGTGGGTGTGGGGGTGAGTGGGTGTGGAGATGAGTGGGTGAGTGGGAGTGGGTGTGGGGGTGAGTTGGTGTGCGGGTGAGTGGGTGTGGGGGTGAGTCGGTGTGGGGGTGAGTGGGTGGGGGAGGGGTAAATGGGTGTGGGGAGGTGTGAGTGGGTGAGTGCGTGTGGGGGTGAGTGGGTGTGCGTGGGTGTGGGTGTGGGGTTGAGTGGGTGCGGGAATGGGTGGGGGGTTGAGTGGGGTGTGGGTGTGTGGGGTGAGTGGGGGTGTGTGGGTGTGGGGGTGAGTGGGTGTGGGTGTGTGTGTGGGGTGAGTGGGTGTGTGGGGGTGAGTGGGTGTGGGGGTGAGTGGATGTGGGGTTGAGTGAGGGATAGTGGGTGTGGGGGTGAGTGGGTGTATGGGGGTGAGTGGGTGTGGGGGTGTGGGTGTGGGGGTGAGTGCGTGTGGGGGTGAGTGGGTGTGAAGGGTGTGGGGGTGAGTGGGTGTGGGGGGGTGGGTGAGTGGGGGAGGGGTAAATGCGTGTGGGGGTGAGTGGGGGGAGGTGTGAGGGTGTGAGTGGGTGAGTGGGTGTGAGTGGGTGTGGGGTGAGTGTGTGTGGGGGTGAGTGGGTGAGTGGGTGTGGGGGGGGTGTGGGTGTGGGGGTGAGTGGATCTGGGTGTGGGGGTGAGTGGGTGAGTGGGTGAGTGGGGGTGAGTGGATGAGTGGGCGTGGGGTGAGTGGGTGTGGGGGTGAGTGGGTGTGGGGTTGAGTGAGGGTTAGTGGGTGTGGGGGTGAGTGGGTGTGGGGGTGAGTGGGAGTGGGGGTGAGTGGATGTGGGGGTGAGTGGGTGTGGGGTTGAGTGAGGGTTAGTGGGTGTGGGGGTGAGTGGATGTGAGGGTTGTGGGTGTGGGGGTGAGTGGGTGAGGGGGGGTGTGGGTGAGTGTGGGGGTGAGGGGGTGTGGAGGTGTGGGGGTGAGTGGGGGTGAGAGCGTGTGGGGGTGAGGGGGTGTGGGGGTGTGGGGGTGAGTGGGTGTGTGGGTGTGTGCGTGTGGGTGTGGGGGCGAGTGGGTGTGCGGGTGAGTGGATGTGGGGGTTGTGGATGTGGGGGTTGTGGGTGTGGGGGTGTGTGGGTGTGGGTGTGGGTGGGTGGGGGTGTGGCGTGTGGGGTGTGGGGGTGTGTCGTTGTGGGAGGGCGTGAGTGGGGCGAGGGGTAAATAGGTGAGGGGGTGAGTGGGGGGAGGTGTGAGTGGGTGAGTGCGTGTGGGGGTGAGTGGGTGTGAGTGGGTGTGTGTGTGGGGTTGAGTGGGTGAGTGGGTGAGTGGGGTGCGGGTGTGTGGGGTGCGGGTGTTTGGGGTGCGGGTGTTTGGGGTGCGGGTGTGTGGGGTGCGGGGGAGTGGTTGTGTGGGGGAGTGGTTGTGTGGGGGAGTGGTTGTGTGGGTGAGTGGGTGTGGGGGTGTGGGGGTGAGTGGGTGTGGGGGTGAGTGGATGTGGGGGTGAGTGGGTGTGGGGTGTGGGGGTGAGTGGGGGTGAGTGGGCGTGGGGTGTGGGGGTGTGGGGGTGAGTGTGTGTGGGGTTGAGTGAGGGTTAGTGGGTGTGGGGGTGAGTGGATGTGAGGGTTGTGGGTGTGGGGGTGAGTGGGTGAGGGGGGGTGTGGGTGAGTGTGGGTGTGTGGGGGTGAGGGGGTGTGGAGGTGTGGGGGTGAGAGTGTGTGGGGGGGTGTGGGGGTGAGTGGGTGTGGGGGTGTGGGGGTGAGTGGGTGTGCGGTGAGTGGGTGTGGGGGTGAGGGGGTGTGGGGGTGAGGGGGTGTGGGGGTGTGTGGGTGTGTGGGTGTGGGGGTGTGTGCGTGTGGGTGTGGGGGTGAGTGGGTGTGCGGGTGAGTGGATGTGGGGGTTGTGGATGTGGGGGTTGTGGGTGTGGGGGTGTGTGGGTGTGGGTGGGTGGGGGTGTGGCGTGTGGGGTGTGGGGTGTGGGGTGTGGGGGTGTGTCGTTGTGGGAGGGCGTGAGTGGGGCGAGGGGTAAATAGGTGAGGGGGTGAGTGGGGGGAGGTGTGAGTGGGTGAGTGCGTGTGGGGGTGAGTGGGTGTGAGTGGGTGTGGGTGTGGGGTTGAGTGGGTGAGTGGGGTGCGGGTGTGTGGGGTGTGGGGGAGTGGTTGTGTGGGGGAGTGGTTGTGTGGGTGAGTGGGTGTGGGGGTGTGGGGGTGTGGGGGTGTGGGGATGTGGGGGTGTGGGTGTGTGGTTGTGTGGGTGAGTGGGTGAGTGGGGTGTGGGGGTGAGTGGGGTGTGGGGGTGAGTGGGGTGTGGGGGTGAGTGGGTGAGTGGGTGAGTGGATGTGGGGGTGTGAGGGTGTGGGGGTGAGTGGGTGTGGGGGTGAGTGGGTGTGGGGGTGAGTGGGTGTGGGGGTGAGTGGATGTGAGGGTTGTGGGTGTGGGGTGAGTGGGTGTGGGGGTGAGTGGGTGTGGGGGGTGTGGGTGAGTGTGGGTGTGTGGGTGTGTGGGTGTGGGGGTGAGGGTGTGTGGGGGTGAGGGTGTGTGGGGGTGATTGCGTGTGGGGGTGAGTGTGTGTGGGGGGTGAGTGCGTGTGGGGGTGAGTGCGTGTGGGGGTGAGTGCGTGTGGGGGTGAGTGCGTGAGTGGGTGAGTGGGTGTGGGGGTGAGGGGGTGTGGGGGTGAGTGGGTGTGGGAGTGAGTGGGTGTGGGAGTGAGTGGGTTTGAGGGTGAGTGGGTGTGGGGGTGTGGGGGTGTGTGGGTGTGTGGGTGTGGGGTGTGTGGGTTAGTGGGGGTGTGGGTGTGTGGGGGTGTGGGGGTGTGGGGTTGAGTGGATGTGAGGGTTGTGGGTGTGGGGGTGAATAGGTGTGGGGGTGAGTGTGGGTGTGGGGGTGAGGGTGTGTGTGGGTGTGGGGGTGTAGGTGTGTGGGGGTGAGGGGGAGAGTGGGGGTGTGTGGGGTGTGGGGATGTGTGGGTGTGGGTTTGAGGGTGGGGGTGTCGGGGTCAGTAGGTGCGGGGGTTGTGGGTGTGGGGTGTGTGGGTTAGTGGGGGTGTGGGGGTGAGTGGGGGTGAGTGGGTGTGTGGGTGAGTGTGGGTGTGGGGGTGAGTGGGTGTGGGGGTGAGTGGGTGTGGGGGTGTGTGGGTGAGTGGGTGCGGGGGTTGCGGGTGTGGGGGTGTATGCGTGAGTGTGGGTGAGTGGGTGTGTGGGTGTGGGGGTGAGTGGGTGTGGGGGTGAGTGGGTGTGGGGGTTGTGGGTGTGGGGGGGTGTGGGTGTGGGGGTGTGTGGGTGTGGGTGTGTGCGGGTTAGTGTGGGTGTGGGGGTGTGGGGTGTGGGGGTGTATGGGTGTGGGGTTGAGTGGATGTGAGGGTTGTGGGTGTGGGGGTGAGTGGGTGTGGGGGTGGGTGTGGGAGTGGAGGGGTGAGTGGGGTGAGGGGTTGAGGGGGTGAGTGGGTGTGGGGGTGAGTGGGTGTGGGGGTGAATGGGTGTTGTCGGGTGTGGGGGTGAGTGGGTGTGGGGGTGAATGGATGTGAGGGTTGTGGGTGTGGGGGTGAGTGGGTGTGGGGGTGAGTGGGTGTGGGGGAGTGTGGGTGTGTGGGTGTGTGGGTGTGGGGGTGAGGGTGTGTGGGGGTGAGGGTGTGTGGGGGTGAGGGGGTGTGGGGGTGAGTGCGTGTGGGGGTGAGTGCGTGTGGGGGTGAGTGGGTGAGTGGGTGTGGGGGTGAGGGGGTGAGGGGGTGTGGGGGTGAGTGGGTGTGGGAGTGAGTGGGTTTGAGGGTGAGTGGGGGTGTGGGAGAGTGGGTGTGGGGGTGTGTGGGTGTGTGGGGGTGAGTGTGGGTGTGCGGGTGAGTGTGGGTGAGGGGGTGTGGGTGTGTGGGGCTGTGGGGGTGTGGGGCTGTGGGGGTGTGGGGTTGAGGGGGTGAGTGGGTGTGGGGGTGTGTGGGTTAGTGTGGTTGTGGGGGTGTGGGGGTGTGGGGGTGTGTGGGGTTGAGTGGATGTGAGGGATGTGGGTGTGGGGGTGAATAGGTGTGGGGGTGAGTGTGGGGGTGAGGGTGTGTGTGGGTGTGGGGGTGTAGGTGTGTGGGGGTGAGGGGGAGAGTGTGGGTGTGTGGGTGTGGGGGTGTGTGGGGTGTGGGGGTGTGTGGGTTTGAGGGTGGGGGTGTGGGGGTCAGTAGGTGCGGGGGTTCTGGGTGTGGGGTGTGTGGGTTAGTGGGGGTGTGGGGGTGAGTCGGGGTGTGGGGGTGAGTGGGTGTGTGGGTGAGTGTGGGTGTGGGGGTGAGTGGGTGTGGGGGTGAGTGGGTGTGGGGGTGAGTGGGTGTGTGGGTGAGTGGGTGCGGGGGTTGCGGGTGTGGGGGTGTATGGGTGAGTGTGGGTGAGTGGGTGTGTGGGTGTGGGGGTGAGTGGGTGTGGGGGGGTGTGGGTGTGGGGGGGTGTGGGTGTGTGGGTGTGGGTGTGGGGGTGTGTGGGTGTGGGGGTGTGCGGGTTAGTGTGGGTGTGGGGGTGTGGGGTGTGGGGGTGTATGGGTGTGGGGTTGAGTGGATGTGAGGGTTGTGGGTGTGGGGGTGAGTGGGTGTGGGGGTGGGTGTGGGAGTGAGGGGGTATGGAGGGGTGAGTGGGGTGAGGGGTTGAGGGGGTGAGTGGGTGAGTGGGTGTGGGGGTGAGTGGGTGTGGGGGTGAATGGGTGTTGTCGGGTGAGTGGGTGTGGTGGTGAGTGGGTGTGGGGGTGTGGGGTGAGTGGGGGTGTGGGGTGAGTGGGTGTGAGGGTGCGGGGGTGAGTGAGTGCGGGGGTGAGTGAGTGCAGGGATGAGTGAGTGCGGGGGTGAGTGGGTGTGGGGGGGGTGTGGGGGTGAGTGGCGGTGAGTGGGGGTGGGGGTGTGGGGGGGTGAGTGGGTGTGGGGGGAGGGGTGAGTGGGTGTAGGGGTGAGTGGGTGTGGGGGTGAGTGGGTGTGGGGATGAGTGGGTGAGTGGGAGTGGGTGTGGGGGTGAGTTGGTGTGGGGGTGAGTGGGTGTGGGGGTGAGTCGGTGTGGGGGTGAGTGGGTGGGGGAGGGGTAAATGGGTGTGGGGAGGTGTGAGTGGGTGAGTGCGTGTGGGGGTGAGTGGGTGTGCGTGGGTGTGGGTGTGGGGTTGAGTGGGTGCGGGAATGGGTGGGGGGGGTGAGTGGGGTGTGGGTGTGTGGGGTGAGTGTGGGTGTGGGGGTGTGTGGGTGTGGGGGTGAGTGGGTGTGGGTGTGTGTGTGAGGGTGTGGGGTGAGTGGCTGTGTGGGGTGAGTGGGTGTGGGGGTGAGTGGATGTGGGGTTGAGTGAGGGATAGTGGGTGTGGGGGTGAGTGGGTGTATGGGGGTGAGTGGGTGTGGGGGTGTGGGTGTGGGGGTGAGTGCGTGTGGGGGTGAGTGGGTGTGAAGGGTGTGGGAGTGAGTGGGTGTGGGGGGGTGGGTGAGTGGGGGGAGGGGTAAATGCGTGTGGGGGTGAGTGGGGGGAGGTGTGAGTGGGTGAGTGGGTGTGAGTGGGTGTGGGGTGAGTGTGTGTGGGGGTGAGTGGGTGAGTGGGTGTGTGGGGGGTGTGGGTGTGGGGGTGAGTGGATGTGGGTGTGGGGGTGAGTGGGTGAGTGGGTGAGTGGGGGTGAGTGGATGAGTGGGCGTGGGGTGAGTGGGTGTGGGGGTGAGTGGGTGTGGGGTTGAGTGAGGGTTAGTGGGTGTGGGGGTGAGTGGGTGTGGGGGTGAGTGGGAGTGGGGGTGAGTGGATGTGGGGGTGAGTGGGTGTGGGGTTGAGTGAGGGTTAGTGGGTGTGGGGGTGAGTGGATGTGAGGGTTGTGGGTGTGGGGGTGAGTGGGTGAGGGGGGGTGTGGGTGAGTGTGGGGGTGAGGGGGTGTGGAGGTGTGGGGGTGAGTGGGGGTGAGAGCGTGTGGGGGGGTGTGGGGGTGAGTGGGTGTGGGGGTGTGGGGGTGAGTGGGTGTGCAGGGTGTGGGGGTGAGGGGGTGTGGGGGTGAGTGGGTGTGTGGGTGTGGGTGTGGGGGCGAGTGGGTGTGCGGGTGAGTGGATGTGGGGGTTGTGGATGTGGGGGTTGTGGGTGTGGGTGTGGGGGTGTGTGGGTGTGGGTGTGGGTGGGTGGGGGTGTGGGGTGTGGGGGTGTGTCGTTGTGGGAGGGCGTGAGTGGGGCGAGGGGTAAATAGGTGAGGGGGTGAGTGGGGGGAGGTGTGAGTGGGTGAGTGCGTGTGGGGGTGAGTGGGCGTGAGTGGGTGTGTGTGTGGGGTTGAGTGGGTGAGTGGGTGAGTGGGGTGCGGGTGTGTGGGGTGCGGGTGTTTGGGGTGCGGGTGTTTGGGGTGCGGGTGTGTGGGGTGCGGGGGAGTGGTTGTGTGGGGGAGTGGTTGTGTGGGGGAGTGGTTGTGTGGGTGAGTGGGTGTGGGGGTGTGGGGGTGAGTGGGTGTGGGGGTGAGTGGATGTGGGGGTGAGTGGGTGTGGGGTGTGGGGGTGAGTGGGGGTGAGTGGGCGTGGGGTGTGGGGGTGTGGGGGTGAGTGTGTGTGGGGTTGAGTGAGGGTTAGTGGGTGTGGGGGTGAGTGGATGTGAGGGTTGTGGGTGTGGGGGTGAGTGGGTGAGGGGGGGTGTGGGTGAGTGTGGGTGTGTGGGGGTGAGGGGGTGTGGAGGTGTGGGGGTGAGTGGGGGTGAGAGTGTGTGGGGGTGAGTGGGTGTGGGGGTGAGTGGGTGTGCGGTGAGTGGGTGTGGGGGTGTGGGGGTGAGGGGGTGTGGGGGTGTGTGGGTGTGGGGGTGTGGGGGTGTGTGCGTGTGGGTGTGGGGGTGAGTGGGTGTGCGGGTGAGTGGATGTGGGGGTTGTGGAAGTGGGGGTTGTGGGTGTGGGGGTGTGTGGGTGTGGGTGGGTGGGGGTGTGGCGTGTGGGGTGTGGGGGTGTGTCGTTGTGGGAGGGCGTGAGTGGGGCGAGGGGTAAATAGGTGAGGGGGTGAGTGGGGGGAGGTGTGAGTGGGTGAGTGCGTGTGGGGGTGAGTGGGTGTGAGTGGGTGTGGGTGTGGGGTTGAGTGGGTGAGTGGGGTGCGGGTGTGTGGGGTGTGGGGGAGTGGTTGTGTGGGGGAGTGGTTGTGTGGGTGAGTGGGTGTGGGGGTGTGGGGGTGTGGGGGTGTGGGTGTGTGGTTGTGTGGGTGAGTGGGTGAGTGGGGTGTGGGGGTGAGTGGGGTGAGTGGGTGAGTGGATGTGGGGGTGTGAGGGTGTGGGGGTGAGTGGGTGTGGGGGTGAGTGGGTGTGGGGGTGAGTGGGTGTGGGGGTGAGTGGATGTGAGGGTTGTGGGTGTGGGGTGAGTGGGTGTGGGGGTGAGTGGGTATGGGGGGTGTGGGTGAGTGTGGGTGTGTGGGTGTGGGGGTGTGGGTGTGGGGGTGAGGGTGTGTGGGGGTGAGTGCGTGTGGGGGTGAGTGCGTGTGGGGGTGAGTGCGAGTGGGGGTGAGTGCGTGTGGGGGTGAGTGCGTGTGGGGGTGAGTGCGTGTGGGGGTGAGTGGGTGAGTGGGTGTGGGGGTGAGGGGGTGTGGGGGTGAGTGGGTGTGGGAGTGAGTGGGTGTGGGAGTGAGTGGGTTTGAGGTGAGTGGGTGTGGGGGTGTGGGGGTGTGTGGGTGTGGGGTGTGTGGGTTAGTGTGGGTGAGTGTGTGTGTGGGTGTGGGGGTGTGTGTGGGTGTGGGGGTGTAGGTGTGTGGGGGTGAGGGGGAGAGTGGGGGTGTGTGGGGTGTGGGGATGTGTGGGTGTGGGTTTGAGGGTGGGGGTGTGGGGGTCAGTAGGTGCGGGGGTTGTGGGTGTGGGGTGTGTGGGTTAGTGGGGGTGTGGGGGTGAGTGGGTGTGTGGGTGAGTGTGGGTGTGGGGGTGAGTGGGAGTGGGGGTGAGTGGGTGTGGGGGTGAGTGGGTGTGTGGGTGAGTGGGTGCGGGGGTTGCGGGTGTGGGGGTGTATGGGTGAGTGTGGGTGAGTGGGTGTGGGGGTGAGTGGGTGTGGGGGTGAGTGGGTGTGGGGGTTGTGGGTGTGGGGGGGTGTGGGTGTGTGGGTGTGGGTGTGTGCGGGTTAGTGTGGGTGTGGGGGTGTGGGGTGTGGGGGTGTATGGGTGTGGGGTTGAGTGGATGTGAGGGTTGTGGGTGTGGGGGTGAGTGGGTGTGGGGGTGGGTGTGGGAGTGGAGGGGTGAGTGGGGTGAGGGGTTGAGGGGGTGATTGGGTGTGGGGGTGAGTGGGTGTGGGGGTGAGTGGGTGTGGGGGTGAATGGGTGTTGTCGGGTGTGGGGGTGAGTGGGTGTGGGGGGTGAGTGGATGTGAGGGTTGTGGGTGTGGGGGTGAGTGGGTGTGGGGGTGAGTGGGTGTGGGTGAGTGTGGGTGTGAGGGTGTGTGGGTGTGGGGGTGAGGGTGTGTGGCGGTGAGGGTGTGTGGGGGTGTGGGGTGAGTGCGTGTGGGGGTGAGTGCGTGTGGGGGTGAGTGGGTGAGTGGGTGTGGGGGTGAGGGGGTGAGGGGGTGTGGGGGTGAGTGGGTGTGGGAGTGAGTGGGTTTGAGGGTGAGTGGGGGTGTGGGGGTGTGTGGGTGTGTGGGGGTGAGTGTGGGTGTGCGGGTGAGTGTGGGTGAGGGGGTGTGGGTGTGTGGGGCTGTGGGGGTGTGGGGCTGTGGGGGTGTGGGGTTGAGGGGGTGAGTGGGTGTGGGGGTGTGTGGGTGTGGGGGTGTGTGGGTGTGTGGGTTAGTGTGGTTGTGGGGGTGTGGGGGGGTGTGGGGTTGAGTGGATGTGAGGGTTGTGGGTGTGGGGGTGAATAGGTGTGGGGGTGAGTGTGGGGGTGAGGGTGTGTGTGGGTGTGGGGGTGTAGGTGTGTGGGGGTGAGGGGGAGAGTGTGGGTGTGTGGGTGTGGGGGTGTGTGGGGTGTGGGGGTGTGTGGGTTTGAGGGTGGGGGTGTGGGGGTCAGTAGGTGCGGGGGTTGTGGGTGTGGGGTGTGTGGGTTAGTGGGGGTGTGGGGGTGAGTGGGTGTGTGGGTGAGTGTGGGTGTGGGGGTGAGTGGGTGTGGGGGTGAGTGGGTGTGGGGGTGAGTGGGTGTGTGGGTGAGTGGGTGCGGGGGTTGCGGGTGTGGGGGTGTATGGGTGAGTGTGGGTGAGTGGGTGTGTGGGTGTGGGGGTGAGTGGGTGTGGGGGTGAGTGGGTGTGGGGGGGTGTGGGTGTGGGGGGGTGTGGGTGTGTGGGTGTGGGGGTGTGTGGGTGTGGGGGTGTGTGGGTTAGTGTGGGTGTGGGGGTGTGGGGTGTGGGGGTGTATGGGTGTGGGGTTGAGTGGATGTGAGGGTTGTGGGTGTGGGGGTGAGTGGGTGTGGGGGTTGTGGGTGTGGGGGTGGGTGTGGGAGTGGAGGGGTGAGTGGGGTGAGGGGTTGAGGGGGTGAGTGGGTGTGGGGGTGAGTGGGTGTGGGGGTGAATGGGTGTGGGTGTGTGCGGGTTAGTGTGGGTGTGGGGGTGTGGGGTGTGGGGGTGTATGGGTGTGGGGTTGAGTGGATGTGAGGGTTGTGGGTGTGGGGGTGAGTGGGTGTGGGGGTGGGTGTGGGAGTGGAGGGGTGAGTGGGGTGAGGGGTTGAGGGGATGAGTGGGTGTGGGGGTGAGTGGGTGTGGGGGTGAATGGGTGTTGTCGGGTGTGGGGGTGAGTGGGTGTGGGGGTGAATGGATGTGAGGGTTGTGGGTGTGGGGGTGAGTGGGTGTGGGGGTGAGTGGGTGTGGGTGAGTGTGGGTGTGTGGGTGTGTGGGTGTGGGGGTGAGGGTGTGTGGGGGTGAGGGTGTGTGGGGGTGAGGGGGTGTGGGGGTGAGTGCGTGTGGGGGTGAGTGCGTGTGGGGGTGAGTGGGTGAGTGGGTGTGGGGGTGAGGGGGTGAGGGGGTGTGGGGGTGAGTGGGTGTGGGAGTGAGTGGGTTTGAGGGTGATTGGGGGTGTGGGAGAGTGGGTGTGGGGGTGTGTGGGTGTGTGGGGGTGAGTGTGGGTGTGCGGGTGAGTGTGGGTGAGGGGGTGTGGGTGTGTGGGGCTGTGGGGGTGTGGGGCTGTGGGGGTGTGGGGTTGAGGGGGTGAGTGGGTGTGGGGGTGTGTGGGTTAGTGTGGTTGTGGGGGTGTGGGGGTGTGTGGGGTTGAGTGGATGTGAGGGATGTGGGTGTGGGGGTGAATAGGTGTGGGGGTGAGTGTGGGGGTGAGGGTGTGTGTGGGTGTGGGGGTGTAGGTGTGTGGGGGTGAGGGGGAGAGTGTGGGTGTGTGGGTGTGGGGGTGTGTGGGGTGTGGGGGTGTGTGGGTTTGAGGGTGGGGGTGTGGGGGTCAGTAGGTGCGGGGGTTCTGGGTGTGGGGTGTGTGGGTTAGTGGGGGTGTGGGGGTGAGTCGGGGTGTGGGGGTGAGTGGGTGTGTGGGTGAGTGTGGGTGTGGGGGTGAGTGGGTGTGGGGGTGAGTGGGTGTGGGGGTGAGTGGGTGTGTGGGTGAGTGGGTGCGGGGGTTGCGGGTGTGGGGGTGTATGGGTGAGTGTGGGTGAGTGGGTGTGTGGGTGTGGGGGTGAGTGGGTGTGGGGGGGTGTGGGTGTGGGGGGGTGTGGGTGTGGGTGTGGGGGTGTGTGGGTGTGGGGGTGTGCGGGTTAGTGTGGGTGTGGGGGTGTGGGGTGTGGGGGTGTATGGGTGTGGGGTTGAGTGGATGTGAGGGTTGTGGGTGTGGGGGTGAGTGGGTGTGGGGGTGGGTGTGGGAGTGAGGGGGTATGGAGGGGTGAGTGGGGTGAGGGGTTGAGGGGGTGAGTGGGTGAGTGGGTGTGGGGGTGAGTGGGTGTGGGGGTGAATGGGTGTTGTCGGGTGAGTGGGTGTGGTGGTGAGTGGGTGTGGGGGTGTGGGGTGAGTGGGGGTGTGGGGTGAGTGGGTGTGAGGGTGCGGGGGTGAGTGAGTGCGGGGGTGAGTGAGTGCAGGGATGAGTGAGTGCGGGGGTGAGTGGGTGTGGGGGGGGTGTGGGGGTGAGTGGCGGTGAGTGGGGGTGGGGGTGTGGGGGGGTGAGTGGGTGTGGGGGGAGGGGTGAGTGGGTGTAGGGGTGAGTGGGTGTGGGGGTGAGTGGGTGTGGGGATGAGTGGGTGAGTGGGAGTGGGTGTGGGGGTGAGTTGGTGTGGGGGTGAGTGGGTGTGGGGGTGAGTCGGTGTGGGGGTGAGTGGGTGGGGGAGGGGTAAATGGGTGTGGGGAGGTGTGAGTGGGTGAGTGCGTGTGGGGGTGAGTGGGTGTGCGTGGGTGTGGGTGTGGGGTTGAGTGGGTGCGGGAATGGGTGGGGGGGTGAGTGGGGTGTGGGTGTGTGGGGTGAGTGTGGGTGTGGGGGTGTGTGGGTGTGGGGGTGAGTGGGTGTGGGTGTGTGTGTGAGGGTGTGGGGTGAGTGGCTGTGTGGGGTGAGTGGGTGTGGGGGTGAGTGGATGTGGGGTTGAGTGAGGGATAGTGGGTGTGGGGGTGAGTGGGTGTATGGGGGTGTGTGGGTGTGGGGGTGTGGGTGTGGGGGTGAGTGCGTGTGGGGGTGAGTGGGTGTGAAGGGTGTGGGAGTGAGTGGGTGTGGGGGGGTGGGTGAGTGGGGGGAGGGGTAAATGCGTGTGGGGGTGAGTGGGGGGAGGTGTGAGTGGGTGAGTGGGTGTGAGTGGGTGTGGGGTGAGTGTGTGTGGGGGTGAGTGGGTGAGTGGGTGTGTGGGGGGTGTGGGTGTGGGGGTGAGTGGATGTGGGTGTGGGGGTGAGTGGGTGAGTGGGGGTGAGTGGATGAGTGGGCGTGGGGTGAGTGGGTGTGGGGGTGAGTGGGTGTGGGGTTGAGTGAGGGTTAGTGGGTGTGGGGGTGAGTGGGTGTGGGGGTGAGTGGGAGTGGGGGTGAGTGGATGTGGGGGTGAGTGGGTGTGGGGTTGAGTGAGGGTTAGTGGGTGTGGGGGTGAGTGGATGTGAGGGTTGTGGGTGTGGGGGTGAGTGGGTGAGGGGGGGTGTGGGTGAGTGTGGGGGTGAGGGGGTGTGGAGGTGTGGGGGTGAGTGGGGGTGAGAGCGTGTGGGGGGGTGTGGGGGTGAGTGGGTGTGGGGGTGTGGGGGTGAGTGGGTGTGCAGGGTGTGGGGGTGAGGGGGTGTGGGGGTGAGTGGGTGTGTGGGTGTGGGTGTGGGGGCGAGTGGGTGTGCGGGTGAGTGGATGTGGGGGTTGTGGATGTGGGGGTTGTGGGTGTGGGTGTGGGGGTGTGTGGGTGTGGGTGTGGGTGGGTGGGGGTGTGGGGTGTGGGGGTGTGTCGTTGTGGGAGGGCGTGAGTGGGGCGAGGGGTAAATAGGTGAGGGGGTGAGTGGGGGGAGGTGTGAGTGGGTGAGTGCGTGTGGGGGTGAGTGGGCGTGAGTGGGTGTGTGTGTGGGGTTGAGTGGGTGAGTGGGTGAGTGGGGTGCGGGTGTGTGGGGTGCGGGTGTTTGGGGTGCGGGTGTTTGGGGTGCGGGTGTGTGGGGTGCGGGGGAGTGGTTGTGTGGGGGAGTGGTTGTGTGGGGGAGTGGTTGTGTGGGTGAGTGGGTGTGGGGGTGTGGGGGTGAGTGGGTGTGGGGGTGAGTGGATGTGGGGGTGAGTGGGTGTGGGGTGTGGGGGTGAGTGGGGGTGAGTGGGCGTGGGGTGTGGGGGTGTGGGGGTGAGTGTGTGTGGGGTTGAGTGAGGGTTAGTGGGTGTGGGGGTGAGTGGATGTGAGGGTTGTGGGTGTGGGGGTGAGTGGGTGAGGGGGGGTGTGTGTGGGTGAGTGTGGGTGTGTGGGGGTGAGGGGGTGTGGAGGTGTGGGGGTGAGTGGGGGTGAGAGTGTGTGGGGGTGAGTGGGTGTGGGGGTGAGTGGGTGTGCGGTGAGTGGGTGTGGGGGTGTGGGGGTGAGGGGGTGTGGGGGTGTGTGGGTGTGGGGGTGTGGGGGTGTGTGCGTGTGGGTGTGGGGGTGAGTGGGTGTGCGGGTGAGTGGATGTGGGGGTTGTGGAAGTGGGGGTTGTGGGTGTGGGGGTGTGTGGGTGTGGGTGGGTGGGGGTGTGGCGTGTGGGGTGTGGGGGTGTGTCGTTGTGGGAGGGCGTGAGTGGGGCGAGGGGTAAATAGGTGAGGGGGTGAGTGGGGGGAGGTGTGAGTGGGTGAGTGCGTGTGGGGGTGAGTGGGTGTGAGTGGGTGTGGGTGTGGGGTTGAGTGGGTGAGTGGGGTGCGGGTGTGTGGGGTGTGGGGGAGTGGTTGTGTGGGGGAGTGGTTGTGTGGGTGAGTGGGTGTGGGGGTGTGGGGGTGTGGGGGTGTGGGTGTGTGGTTGTGTGGGTGAGTGGGTGAGTGGGGTGTGGGGGTGAGTGGGGTGAGTGGGTGAGTGGGTGAGTGGATGTGGGGGTGTGAGGGTGTGGGGGTGAGTGGGTGTGGGGGTGAGTGGGTGTGGGGGTGAGTGGGTGTGGGGGTGAGTGGATGTGAGGGTTGTGGGTGTGGGGTGAGTGGGTGTGGGGGTGAGTGGGTATGGGGGGTGTGGGTGAGTGTGGGTGTGTGGGTGTGGGGGTGTGGGTGTGGGGGTGAGGGTGTGTGGGGGTGAGTGCGTGTGGGGGTGAGTGCGTGTGGGGGTGAGTGCGAGTGGGGGTGAGTGCGTGTGGGGGTGAGTGCGTGTGGGGGTGAGTGCGTGTGGGGGTGAGTGGGTGAGTGGGTGTGGGGGTGAGGGGGTGTGGGGGTGAGTGGGTGTGGGAGTGAGTGGGTGTGGGAGTGAGTGGGTTTGAGGTGAGTGGGTGTGGGGGTGTGTGGGTGTGGGGTGTGTGGGTTAGTGTGGGTGAGTGTGTGTGTGGGTGTGGGGGTGTGTGTGGGTGTGGGGGTGTAGGTGTGTGGGGGTGAGGGGGAGAGTGGGGGTGTGTGGGGTGTGGGGATGTGTGGGTGTGGGTTTGAGGGTGGGGGTGTGGGGGTCAGTAGGTGCGGGGGTTGTGGGTGTGGGGTGTGTGGGTTAGTGGGGGTGTGGGGGTGAGTGGGTGTGTGGGTGAGTGTGGGTGTGGGGGTGAGTGGGAGTGGGGGTGAGTGGGTGTGGGGGTGAGTGGGTGTGTGGGTGAGTGGGTGCGGGGGTTGCGGGTGTGGGGGTGTATGGGTGAGTGTGGGTGAGTGGGTGTGGGGGTGAGTGGGTGTGGGGGTGAGTGGGTGTGGGGGTTGTGGGTGTGGGGGGGTGTGGGTGTGTGGGTGTGGGTGTGTGCGGGTTAGTGTGGGTGTGGGGGTGTGGGGTGTGGGGGTGTATGGGTGTGGGGTTGAGTGGATGTGAGGGTTGTGGGTGTGGGGGTGAGTGGGTGTGGGGGTGGGTGTGGGAGTGGAGGGGTGAGTGGGGTGAGGGGTTGAGGGGGTGAGTGGGTGTGGGGGTGAGTGGGTGTGGGGGTGAATGGGTGTTGTCGGGTGTGGGGGTGAGTGGGTGTGGGGGGTGAGTGGATGTGAGGGTTGTGGGTGTGGGGGTGAGTGGGTGTGGGGGTGAGTGGGTGTGGGTGAGTGTGGGTGTGAGGGTGTGTGGGTGTGGGGGTGAGGGTGTGTGGCGGTGAGGGTGTGTGGGGGTGTGGGGTGAGTGCGTGTGGGGGTGAGTGCGTGTGGGGGTGAGTGGGTGAGTGGGTGTGGGGGTGAGGGGGTGAGGGGGTGTGGGGGTGAGTGGGTGTGGGAGTGAGTGGGTTTGAGGGTGAGTGGGGGTGTGGGGGTGTGTGGGTGTGTGGGGGTGAGTGTGGGTGTGCGGGTGAGTGTGGGTGAGGGGGTGTGGGTGTGTGGGGCTGTGGGGGTGTGGGGCTGTGGGGGTGTGGGGTTGAGGGGGTGAGTGGGTGTGGGGGTGTGTGGGTGTGGGGGTGTGTGGGTGTGTGGGTTAGTGTGGTTGTGGGGGTGTGGGGGGGTGTGGGGTTGAGTGGATGTGAGGGTTGTGGGTGTGGGGGTGAATAGGTGTGGGGGTGAGTGTGGGGGTGAGGGTGTGTGTGGGTGTGGGGGTGTAGGTGTGTGGGGGTGAGGGGGAGAGTGTGGGTGTGTGGGTGTGGGGGTGTGTGGGGTGTGTGGGTTTGAGGGTGGGGGTGTGGGGGTCAGTAGGTGCGGGGGTTGTGGGTGTGGGGTGTGTGGGTTAGTGGGGGTGTGGGGGTGAGTGGGTGTGTGGGTGAGTGTGGGTGTGGGGGTGAGTGGGTGTGGGGGTGAGTGGGTGTGGGGGTGAGTGGGTGTGTGGGTGAGTGGGTGCGGGGGTTGCGGGTGTGGGGGTGTATGGGTGAGTGTGGGTGAGTGGGTGTGTGGGTGTGGGGGTGAGTGGGTGTGGGGGTGAGTGGGTGTGGGGGGGTGTGGGTGTGGGGGGGTGTGGGTGTGTGGGTGTGGGTGTGGGGGTGTGTGGGTGTGGGGGTGTGTGGGTTAGTGTGGGTGTGGGGGTGTGGGGTGTGGGGGTGTATGGGTGTGGGGTTGAGTGGATGTGAGGGTTGTGGGTGTGGGGGTGAGTGGGTGTGGGGGTGGGTGTGGGAGTGAGGGGGTATGGAGGGGTGAGTGGTTGAGGGGGTGAGTGGGTGAGTGGGTGTGGGGGTGAGTGGGTGTGGGGGTGAATGGGTGTTGTCGGGTGAGTGGGTGTGGGGGTGAGTGGGTGTGGGGGTGATTGGGTGAGGGGTGTGGGGGTGTGGGGGTGAGGGTGGGTTTGTGGGGGTGATTGGATGTGGGGGTTGTGGGGGTGGGTTAGTGTGGGGGGTGGGGGTGAGTGGGTGTGGGTGTGTGTGGGTGTGGGGGTTGTGGGTGTGGGGGTGTGTGGGTGAGTGTGGGTGGGGGTGGGTGGGTGTGTGGGTTGTGGGTGTGGTGGTGTGGGGGTGAGTGTGGGTGTGAGGGTTGTGGGTGTGGGGGTGAATAGGTGTGGGGGTGAGTGTGGGGGTGAGGGTGTGTGTGGGTGTGGGGGTGTAGGTGTGTGGGGGTGAGGGGGAGAGTGTGGGTGTGGGGGTGTGTGGGGTGTGGGGGTGTGTGGGTTTGAGGGTGGGGGTGTGGGGGTCAGTAGGTGCGGGGGTTGTGGGTGTGGGGTGTGTGGGTTAGTGGGGGTGTGGGGGTGAGTGGGTGTGTGGGTGAGTGTGGGTGTGGGGGTGAGTGGGTGTGGGGGTGTGTGGGTGAGTGGGTGCGGGGGTTGCGGGTGTGGGGGTGTGTGGGTGAGTGTGGGTGGGTGTGTGGGTTGTGGGTGTGGTGGTGTGGGGGTGTGGGGGTGAGTGTGGGTGTGGGGGTGGGTGGGTGTGGGGGTGTGGGGGTGAGTGGGTGGGTGGGTGTGGTGGTGTGTGGGTTGTGGGTGTGGGGGTGTGGGGGTGAGTGTGGGTGTGGGGGTGGGTGGGTGTGGGGGTGTGTGGGTTGTGGGTGTGGGGGTGTGGGGGTGAGTGTGGGTGTGGGGGTGGGTGTGGGGGTGTGTGGTGTGGGGGTGTGGGGGTGAGTGGGTGGGTGGGTGTGGTGGTGTGTGGGTTGTGGGTGTGTGGCGGTGAGTGTGGGGTTGCCCGCCCATCCTGCGCCATGACGTCAGTCTCCTCGCCCACACTGCGCCATGAGGTCCACATGCCCGCCCACCCTACGCCGTGACGTCCATATCCCCGCCCACCCTGCTCCGTGACGTCCATCTCCCCGCCCGCCCAGCGCCGTGACGTCCATCTCCCCGCCCACCCTGCGCCTTGTCCCGCTCTCCGCCCGCCCTGCGCCGTGACGTCCATCTCCCCGCCCGCCCTGCGCCGTGACGTCCATCTCCCCGCCCACCCTGCACCGTGACGTCCCTCTCCCCGCCCACCCTGCGCCGTGACGTCCCCGCCAGTGCGAGGCCGTTGCTCGAGCCGGACGCTGCAAGATGGCGGTTTGTTTTTGAATGTGAAGGCGGCCACAGCGGGACAGACAGACAGACAGACAGCGGCTGTGGGGACAAGACACTGGAGTTTCACCCCCACACCCTGATGCTGATGATGATGCTGCTGATGCTGCTTCACACTGAAGGTACACACACTAAATCACAGCACAAGGGCAGTTGAGTCCAGGAGCAAAGACAGACAGACAGACAGACAGACAGACGTCCTTCTGCAGTTGTACAGTGCAGGGCCCTGGTGACACCACACCTGCAGTCCTGCAGTGTTGGCTGCAGCTTTGCACATGTCACGGGAGGGAGGGAGGGAGGCAAGGTTCAGCATTTGCAACAGGGAATTAGCAGCAACACCAGCAAGTTTGCGGATGACACAAAGCTGGGTGGCCGCAGTCAGTGTGAGCTGTGAAGAGGATGTTAGGAGGTTGCAGGGGGACCTGGACAGGTTGGGGGAGTGGGCAGGTGGAGGTAGACACAGCACTCACTTGGTCACAGTGTGTGGAGAGAGGGAGAGAGAGGGTGAGAGAGGGAGGGGCAGACAGAGAGAGATAGAGAGAGAGAGAGGGACGGAGAGAGAGACAGAGAGAGAGAGGGAGAGAGAGAGACCGAGAGAGAGAGAGGGAGGGAGAGAAAGAGAGACAGACGGGGAGAAAGAGAGACTGATAGAGAGTGAGAGAGGGAGAGAAAGAGAAACAGACAGAGAGACAGATGGGGAGAAAGACATAGAGAAAGACAGTGGGAGAGGGAGAGAGATGGAGTGAGTGAGAGATAGAGAGAGAGGGAGAGGTACAGAGAGAGAGGGAGAGAAAGAGACAAACAGAGAGACACAGGGAGAAAGAGAGACAGGGAGAGAGACAGAGAGTGAGATACAGGAGGAGAGAGGGAGAGAAAGAAAAAGAGAGAGAGAGGGAATGAGAGAGAGACAGATGCAGACACTTTGAGTGGGACAGAGAGATAGACAGACAGACAGACAGACAGACAGACAGACAGAGACATGGCGAAAGAGAGACAGAGAGAGAGAGAGAAACAGACAGAGATAGAGACAGATGGGCTGAAAGACAGGGGAGAGAGAGAGAGAGAGAGGGAGAGAAAGAGACAGATGGAGAGAGAGACAGAGGGAGAGAAAGAGAGACAGAGGGAGATACAGGAGGAGAGAGGAGACAGAGAGAAAGAAAGGGACAAAGTGAGAGATAGTGATCAAGAAAGAGAGGGACAGAGAGAGAGGGAGAGAAAGGCAAAGACAGAGACAGATAGAGAGAGACAGATGGGGAGAAAGACAGAGAGACAGAGGGAGAGACAGAGAGAGAGAGATAGACAGGGAGAGGGACAGAGAGAGAGAGGGGGAGAGACAGAGAAAGAGAGAGACAGGAAAAGAGAGACAGAGGGTGATACAGGAGGAGAGAGACAGAGAGAGAGAAAGAAAGAGTCAAAGAGAGAGATAGAGAGAAAGAGATAGAGGGACAGAGATAGTCAGAGAGACAGACAGAGAGAGAGAGAGAGAGAGACAGGCAGAGAGAGACAGACAGAGAGAGGGTGAGACAGAGAGAGACAAAGCGAGAGGGACAGAGACAGGGAGACAGACAGAGAGAGAGACAAAGAGAGGGAGAGAAAGACAGAGAGAGACAAAGAGAAACAGACAGACGGGGAGAAAGAGAGATCGATAGAGAGAGAGACAGGGAGAGAAACAGACAGAGCGACAGATAGAGAGAGACAGATGGGGAGAAAGACAGACAAATAGAGAGAGAGACAGAGGGAGAGGGAGAGAGATCGGGAGAGAGATAGGGAGAGGGACAGAGAGAGGGAGAGAAAAAAACAGATGGGGAGAAAGAGAGACAGACACAGAGAGAGAGAGAGAGAGACAGAGGGAAAGAGAGACAGAGGGAGATGCAGGAGGAGAGAAAGAGAAAGAAAGAGACAAAGAGAGAGATAGCGAGAAAGAGAGAGAGGGGGACAGAGAGAGAGACAGACAGAGACAGAGAGGGAGAGAAAGACAAACAGACAGAGAGACAGAGGGAGAGACACAGATGGGGAGAAAGATAGAGAGGGAGAGAGACAGATAGATAGATAGACAGGGAGAGGAGCAGAGAGAGAGAAGGGACGAAGAGGGAGAGAAAGAGACAAACAGAGAGACAGACGGGGGGAAAGAGGACAGGGAAAGAGACAGAGGGAGGTACAGGAGGAAAGAGAGAGACAGAGAGAAAGAAAGTGAAAGCGAGAGATAGAGTGAAAGAGATAGAGAGAGAGAGATAGAGACAGACAGAGAGAGGGTGAGACAGAGAGAGGCACACACAAAGAGAGAGGGACAGAAACACAGATAGTGAGGAAGAGAAAGAGAGACAGACGGGGAGAAAGAGAGACAGATAGAGAGAGAGAGGGAGAGAAAGAGAAACAGACAGAGACAGATGGGGAGAAAGAGACAAAGAGGGAGAGAGGGAGAGAGATCGAGAGATAGAGAGAGAGGGAGAGGTACAGAGAGAGGGAGAGAAAGAGACAAACAGACACAGGGAGAAAGAGAGACAGAGAGAGAGAGACAAAGAGGGAGATACAGGAGGAGAGAGAGAGAGAGAGAAAGAGAGAGAGAGAGGGAATGAGAGAGAGACAGATACAGACACTTTGAGAGGGACAGAGAGAGACAGACAGACAGAGAGAGACAGACAGACAGACAGAGAGAGACAGACGAGGCGAAAGAGAGACATAGAGAGAGAGAGAGAGAGAGAGAGAGAGAGAAAGAGAGAGACAGAGACAGAGGGAGATACGGGGGGGAGAGACACACAGAGAGAAAGAAAGAAAGATCGAGAGGGAGAGAGAAAGTTAGAGATAGAGAGACACAGACAGAGAGAGAGAGAGAGAAATGGAGAGAAAAAAGAGAGAGACAGATACAGATACTTTGTCATAGAGTGTGGGGAGATATATATATATATATATATATATATATATATATACATGTGTGTATATATATATATATGTATATGTATATATATGTGTGCATATATATATATGTGTATGTGTATATATATGTGTGTGTGTGTATATATATATATATATGTATGTATATGTATATATATATATGTATGTATAGAAGTTGGGATGTAATGTTAAAATTGTACATTCTGGAGTATGGTGTACAATTGTGGTTGCCAAATTATAGGAAAGATGTCAACAAAATAGAGAGAGTACAGAGGAGATTTACTAGAATGTTGCCTGGGTTCCAGCAACTAAATTGCAGAGAAAGGTTGAACAAGTTAGATCTTTATTCTTTGCAGCGCAGAAGGTTAAGGGGGGACTTGTTAGAGGTCTTTAAAACGATGAGAGGGATAGACAGAGTTGAAGTTGTTAAGATTTTTCCATTGAGAGTAGGGAAGATTCAAACAAGAGGACATGATTTGAGAATTAAGGGACAGAAGTTTAGGGGTAGCATGAGGGGGAACTTCTTTACTTAGGGAGTGGGAGCTGTGTGGAACGTCAGCTCCCCACCCTGACCCACACCAAAGTGCTGCAGTCACTTTGTCATAGAGTGTGGAGAGAGAGACGGAGAGACAGAGACGGAGACAGACAGAGAGAGAGACGGGGACAGACAGAGAGAGAGACGGAGACAGAGAGAGACAGACACACACACACACACACACACACACACACACACACACACACACACACACACACACACAGAGGCACAGAGAGAGAGAGCGACAGAGGGGGAGAAACAGATATAGAGAGACAGACAGACAGGGAGATACAGGGGGAGAGAGCGTGAGAAAGAGAGAGAGAGAAAGAAAGAGAGAGTGAGAGGAAGAGAGAGACATAGATTATATATATATATATTTATATACCTTTTCAAATATATATATATATATGTGTATACACACACATATATGCACCGCCATTCAATATGATCATGGCTGATCATCCAACTCAGTATCCCGTACCTGCCTTCTCTCCATACCTTCTCGTCCCCATAGCCACAAGGGCCACATCTAACTCCCTCTTAAATATAGCCAATGAACTGGCCTCAACTACCCTCTGTGGCAGAGAGTTCCAGAGACTCACCATTCTCTGTGTGAAAAAAGTCTTTCTCATCTCGGTCATAAAGGATTTCCCCCTTATCCTTAAGCTGTGACCCCTTGACCTGGACTTCCCCAACATCGGGAACAATCTTCCTGCATCTAGCCTGTTCAAACCCCTTAAGTATTTTGTAAGTTTCTATAAGATCCCCTCTCAATTTCCTAAATTCTAGACAGTATAAACCGAGTCTATCCAGTCTTTCTTCATAAGACAGTCCTGACATCCCAGGGATCAGTCTGGTGAACCTTCTCTGCACTCCCTCGATGGCAATAATGTCCTTCCTCAGATTTGGAGACCAAAACTATACTCAATACTCCAGCTGTGGTCTCACCAAGACCCTGTACAACTGAAGTAGAACCTCCCTGCTCCTACACTCAAATCCTTTTGCCATGAAAGCTAACATACCATTCGCTTTCTTCACTGCCTGCTGCACCTGCATGCCTGCTTTCAATGACTGGTGTACCATGACACCCAGGTCTCACTGCATCTCCCCTTTTCCTAATCGGCCACCATTTAGAAAATAGTCTGCTTTCCTGTTTTTGTCACCAAAGTGGATAACCTCACATTTATCCACATTATACTGCATCTGTCAAACATTTGCCCACTCACCCAGCCTATCCAAGTCACCTTGCAGTCTCCTAGCATCCTCCTCACAGCTAATACTGCCCCACAGAATAGAGCAGTTTTAAATCAATAAAGATGTGATTAAATAATAATTTGATTATATATAAGAAAAAAAGAAAAAAGAGAAAGGAAAGAAGGTTAACAAAAAGTGAAAATATATTATATATATATATATAAATGAAAAACAACAAAATATATTGTAAATAAAACTATTACAAATGATAATATCAATAGAGACATGCATATTAATCCTAGTATAAAAATAAATTATTCTCACCAAATCCCGTAGGGTACCCGCCGAGTTGTGATGTCAAGAACAGCTACTTCTCTAAATACTGTATATATGGAGACCATATTTGTTCGAAGGAGTTATATTTGTCCAATAGGACAAATCTAATTCTTTCTAAATGTAACGTCTCCAACATTTCTGCTGCCCACATTTTAATTGTGGGGGATAATGTTCCCTTCCAAAATTTCAATATGATTTTTGTCCCTATTATCAAACAGTAATCAAAGAAATTTCTTTGATTTACTGTAAGTACCAAATTTGAATCCGGAATTCCAAATATTATTAACTTTGGGTCAGGGTCCAATCTAATTTTAAGAACTTCAGAAATAACTTTAAAAATTTCTGTCCAGTAGTAATTCAATTTGGGACATGTAACAAAACTGTGTATTAAATTTGCTTCTAAATTCTTACATTTATCACAAATTGAAGAGAGATTGGGAAAGCTACTATTTAATTTAGTTTTTGAATAATGTAATCTATATAGTACTTTAAATTGTATCAATGTATGTCTGGCATTTAACAAACACCGGTGTATTCGCTGTAAACTTTCTTCCCAATTTTCTTTTGTTATAGATAAACCAATTTCATTTTCCCATGCTTGACGATATGTTTCAGTTGTTGGATTCTCCTTATCCAAAATAATGTTATATATATAGGCTATTAGTTTTTCTGTGTTTGGGTGCAAGTTAAACAATTCATCTAATAATCCTGGTTCTTTATTTTTATAATCTTGTGTATTGGATTTAATATAATCTCTAATTTGTAAGTATCTAAACAAGTGTTGCGGAGACAATCCGTAGATATCTTGTAACTCCTGGAATAAAAGAAATTTTCCTTTTCTTTAAAGGTGCTCTATCCTTTTAATTCCTAAATCATCCCAATGTCTAAACCCCCCATCTAATATAGAGGGTTTAAATAATGGGTTATTCGTAATTGGTAGTCTAAGTGAAAGATTATCTAAATGTAAAGTCTTAACTATTTGTTTCCAAATACGTCTATTATTATAAATTATAGGGTTATCCCTATAATTTTTTTTTTGTACTTCCTTTGGGGCAAGAGAATCGAGCCTACATTGAAAGATAAACAGTCTTCCTTTTCCATCTTTAACCACATTGGTTCATGATCCATATTTACCCACCAGAAATTCATATTCTTAATCTGGACTGCCCAAAAATAATATAAAAAATTTGGAAGTGCTAATCCTCCATTTATCTTAGATTTACATAATTGTTTCTTACTTATTCTATGATTTTTATAATCCCAAATAAAACTATTAATAATATTATCTATTTTTTTAAAAAAGGTCTTGGGGAGAAAAAAAGGAATAGCCTGAAACAAATATAACAATTGTGGTAAAAACACCATCTTTATAGCATTTATTCTACCAATCATAGATATAGGAAGTGTTTTCCAATATAAAATATTTTTTCTAAGTTTATCTGGTAATTGAGGATAATTAGATTTAATTAGTGAGTTATAGGATTTAGTTACATTAATTCCTAAAAATTTAAATTTGTCTGTAACTATTTTTAGTGGTTATTGTTGTAATATATTTAAATTTATTCCAGTTATAGGTATAATATCACTTTTGTTCCAATTAATCCTATATCCAGAAAATGTGCCAAATTTAGTTATAACATTAAACAGCTTGGGTATACTAATTTCCGGTTTTGTAATATAGATCAAAACATCATCTGCATATAAAGATATTTTATTAGTTGTTGTGTCAGTATTATAGCCGTATATTTCAGGTTCAGATCTAATTCTTTCCGCCAAAGGCTCTATCATCAAAGCAAATAATAAAGGTGATAACGGACATCCCTGTCTGCATGCCCTAGAGAGCTTAAATTTAGCTGATAGTATTTGATTAGTTAAGATTCTTGCAGTAGGATTCGAATATAGAATTCTTATCCATTTACAGAATCTATCCCCCAATTGAAACTTTTCCATTATATTAAATAAATATAACCATTCCACCTGATCGAATGCCTTTTCTGCATCTAACGATACAACCGCTAATTCCCTGTCCCGTACTCTTTTTGAATATATAATATTAAACAAGCGTCTAAGATTATGGGATGAATAGCGTTTTGGAATAAAACCTGTTTGATCATAATGTATTAATTTAGAAATCACCAGACTTAATCTCCGAGATAAAACTTTAGTTAATATTTTTTGTTCTGTATTTAGAAGGGCAATCGCTCTATTTGATCTCGATCTTCCAAATCCTTGTCTGCCTTAGGAATGAGTGTAATTGTGGATTCATTTAAAGATTCTGGTAATTTTCCTTGTTCATATGCATATCTATACACTGTATGTAATCTTGGGGAAATCAGATCTTGAAATTTTTTATAAAATTCTGCACTCAGGCCATCAGGGCCCACTGCTTTTCCATTCTTTAACAAACTAATTGATTCTTCAATATCTTTTACTGTTATTTCAGCATTTAACAAATGTCTACCTTCCTGATCTAAACTATTAATTTGACATTCTTGTAGGAATGTTTCCATACCATCTGTTTGTCCTGTTAATTTAGATGAATAAAGATTTTGATAATATTGTAGACGTGTCATTAATATCTTTTGGTATAGTCAATATATTTCCATGCACAGATCTAATTCTATGTATCATTTTTACATCTTCTAATTTTCTAAGTTGTCGTGCTAGCAATTTTTGTGGTTTGTCTCCAAATTCAAAGTGCACTTGTTTGGTTTGTTGAAAAAGTTTAATGACTTGGTTAGAATATATTTTATTTAGTCTATATTTTACTATTGCAATTTTATTACTTAAAGGGCCTGTCACACTAGCGCGCGATTAGACGCGACAAGTTCGGACGCGGGGGTCGCGTGGGGGTCAGGCGATCCCGGTGCGAGTGAAGGGCCTGTCCCAGTAGCGCGCGATTACACGCGCGACGTCCGAAGGAAGGACGTTATTTTTCATCACGTGACGATGCGCATGAGCATGCGCGTTGCACGACGTCGGGCAGTGACGTCATCACGCAACGCCACGCTGAAGACGCACAACGTCAAAACGTCATCACGTTCTGCGCGACAGGATTTTGCCGCGCGTAATTTTTAAGCAGTGTCGGTTTTTGGACACTACGCGCGATGTCGACACCAGCTCCACACGAGTCCGCGCAACTCCACGAGACTCCGGCGATCGCAGTGGGACAGGGTCACGCGAGGCCGGACGACTAAAGCGACCACGGTAGGTCGCGCTTGTCGCGTCTAATCGCGCGCTAGTGTGACAGGCCCTTAACTCTTTAGATGGGTGTTTTATGTTTTCGCTATCTAGTTGTTTTATCTCATTTTCTAACTTTTGTTCCATCTTTCTATTTTCTTTATTAAAATATGCTTGTGCTGATATTATTGCACCACGCATAAATGCTTTAAATGTGTCCCAAAGTAGCGATGGTGAAATTTCAGGTTTGTCATTAGTTTCAAAAAATAATTTAATCTGTTCCACTACATGTTTACAACAGTCCTTATCCTTTAATATCTGGGGATTAAATCTCCAAGTAGTAGTTTTATTAAGTATATCTTTTAATTTTATCTTGAATGTTAGTGGCACATGATCTGAAATAATAATATTGTGATATTTTGCATCATACGTAAAAGGTAGTAATTTTGAATCTATTAGAAAATAATCTATCCTAGAGTAAGTTCCATATATGGGCGAGAAAAAGGAGTATTCTCGTCTGGATGGATTATCTAATCTCCAAATATCCTTAACATTAGATGTATTAATAAAATAATTTATAAGTTTACTTGATTTAGAGGTAGCTTTCCTTTTTGTAGACGATCTGTCTAGATAGCTATCTAAGGTGCAATTAAAATCACCCCCAATTATTAAATTATATTGAGTGGAAATAGGAATATTATTAAATATTTTCTTAAAAAATAATGGATTATCAAAATTAGGGGCATATATATTCACAAAAATTACTTTCTTTGAATATAATTCCCCTGTAATTATTACATATCTACCCTCTTTATCCTCTATTATAGTACTTTGTTTAAAAGGTATACCTTTACGAATAATTATTGCAACTCCTCTAGATTTGTGTATAAATGAAGAGTGATGCACCTTAGAAATCCATTTTGCTGTTAATCTATGTTGAGCATCTCTTTTAAGATGGGTCTCTTGAAGGAAGATCACGTCTGATTTCAATCTGTTCAACTGTGCTAGCACCTTTCCCCTTTTAATTGGTTCATTAATTCCCTTAACATTCCAACTACAGAAGGTAATTCCATCCCCCCCAGTCTTCACATTCATGTCTTGCATTTTGCTGTTAGGGTGGTTTTTTTTGGAGTAGCCTTCTCGACTCCTCCAGCCCAGCAGTATACCCAAACGCCAACCTGATGAAAATTACTATCCTCAATAATCCATATACATGTCTTCTTAAAGTAATTATACAATATCGTTCATAACTACATTCATATAATATATAACATAAAATCAAATACTTGATATATAAAAAAAAATAAAAAATGTAAATAAAAAAAGAGAAAAGGGTGTTAATAGGGTGCCCAGAAAAAAAAGAAACTACACTAATATGTTGTGTAGTGTGCATTAGTGAGAGCCACACTAGCGTGGCTATTAATCTACTGACTTCCGTTTAAAAAATATATATATATGTTAAGTGTTCCAGCTCCTATCTATAATGCTGTGTATATTGGGGTGGGGTACTAACTTTAAAAACTTAGTAATTATTTCTATTATTCATATTACTAATTACTAGTTATTAATTTCTATTATAATTAGTATTATAATAAGTAATACTATATTAGGGGAACAATTGAAATTTCACTAATTAATACCAAACTACAACAACATTTCACTAATTAATACCAAACTACAACAATTCCGTGTGCTTTAAGTTGGTATACTAATCTCTTATGTGGGACCTTGTCGAAAGCCTTCTGGAAGTCCAGATACACCACATCCACTTGTTCTCCCTTATCCGCACTACTAGTTACATCCTCGAAAAATTCAACAAGATTCGTCAGACATGATTTACCTTTCGTAAATCCATGCTGACTTTGTCCAATCATTTCACCACTTTACAAATGCGCTGCTATCCCATCTTTAATAACTGACTCTAGCAGTTTCCCCACTACCGATGTTAGACTAACTGGTCTGTAATTCCCCTTTTTGTCTCTCCCTCCCTTGTTAAAAAGAGGTGTTACGTTTGCTACCTGTCTCTATATATCTATCTATATCTGTAGATATATATATCTATATATATATCTCTATAAAGGTATAGAAGTTGGAATGTAATTATAAAATTGTACAATTTATTGGTGAGGCCAGCTCTGGAGTATGGTGTACAATTCTGGTCGCCAAATTATAGGAAAGATGTCAACAAAATAGAAAGAGTATAGAGGACACAGGGAGAGAGAGGGAAGGGGGGGCAGGGCGAGAGGGGCGGACAGAGAGTGAGAGGGGGACAAAAAGAGGGAGAGAGGGGGACAGAGAGGGAGAGCGAGAGAGATATAGAAACAGAGGGACAGAAAGAGAGATAGAGGGGACAGAGAGAGAAGCAGAGAGAGGGGGTGAGGAAGAGAGAGAAACAGAGTGAGAGAGGCAGACAGAGAGAGAGAGAGAGAGATACCGAGATACCGAGAGAGAGAGAAAAAGAGAAAGAGACAGACAGGGAGAGCAAGACAGAGAGAGAGGGTGAGAGAACAAAGGGGACTATGCAGGCATGAGAGAGGAGCTGGCCAAGGTAGACTGGAAAGAGATACTAGCAGGAATGACGGTGGAACAGCAAAGGTAGGCATTTCTGGGCATTCTCCGGAAGACGCAGGATCATTTCATTCCAAAAAGAAAAGAAAGATTCTAAGGGGAGTAGGAGGCAACCGTGGCTGACAAGAGAAGTTAAGGATAGCATAAAACTAAAAGAAAAGATGTATAACACAGCAAAGAGTAACCATATAACATATAACAATTACAGCACGGAAACAGGCCTTCTCGGCCCTTCCAGTCCATGCCGACCATTTATTTTCCCCTAGTCCCATCTAACTGCACTCAGACCATACCCCTCCATTCCCTTCCCGTCCATATACCTATATAGTAGCCGGAAGCCAGAGGACTGAAAAGACGAAGTACATAGAAACATACACAATAGGTGCAGGAGTAGGCCATTTGACCCTTCGAGCCTGCACCACCATTCAATATGATCATGGCTGAACATCTAACTCAGTATCCTGTACCCCCTGCCTTATCTCCATACCCTCTGATCCATTTAGCCACAAGGGCTACATCTAACTCCCTCTTAAATATAGCCAATGAACTGGCCTCAACTACCTTCTCATAGTATTGGTCCCCCTCAACCTCAGGAAACAAAACGGTCAATATGGGCTGAAAATATGAAGCTGGCCAGAAATATAGAGAAGGACAGGAAAAGCTTCTTTAGATATGTTAAGGGAGAGAGAGAAAGAGAGTGGGTGGGGGCCAGAGAGAGAGAGGGGGGTAGAGAGAGAGGGGGGGGGGGGTAGAGAGAGAGAGGGACAGAGAGAGAGGGGGACAGAGTGAGTGAAAGAGACGGGGGGCAGAGAGAGAGCGAGAGAGAGAGGGGCAGAGAGAGAGCGAGAGAGAGAGGGACAGAGAGAGAGAGAGAGAGAGAGGGACAGAGAGAGAGAGGGGGTAGATAGAGAGATAGAGAGAGAGAGAGAGAGAGGGGACAGAGAGAGAGAGAGAGAGAGAGAGAGACGGGGGGCAGAGAGAGGGAGAGAAAGGGACAGAGAGAGAGGGGACAGAGAGAGAGGGGACAGGGAGAGAGGGGCAGAGTGAGAGAGAGAGTGAGAGAGATGGACAATTAGGTACAATTTAACAATTTTGCAGAGGCCAATTAATCTACAATCCTGAACGCCTTTGAAATGTTGGAGGAAACCGGAGCACCCGGAGCAAAGACCCACGCAGGTCAAGGGAAGAACGTACAAACTACACACAGACAGCACCCGTAGTCAGGATCGAACTCGGGTCTCTGGCGGTGAGGCAGCAACTGTACCGCTGAGCCACTGTGCCGCGCAGAATTACATAACAGTTTCCTCCGCTATAAACACACCCAATATGTGCTAGTAATGTCCTGTTTGCCAGCTTGTTGACCCTCTGTCTTCCCCTCCTGCAGGGTTTAGGAGCCGTTGCTGTGGACGGAGGGACGGGGACGTGAGCGGCCTTTGAGGGCGGCCAGGGTGCCGGTTAGCCCCCCATCTGCTCGGTGTGAGGACTGAGCTTCGATGGAGGCCCACATGATGGGGCACAACAAGAAGCGTTATGAGTGTCACGTGTATGGTAAGGCCTGGCGAGCGCCAAGCCTGCTGGCGATCCACCGGCGGGTTCACACGGGAGAACGACCCTTTGACTGCTCGCAGTGTGGCAAGAGCTTTACCCGCTACGAGTGCCTGATGCAGCACAACCGCGTGCACTCCGGTGAGAGGCCCTTCACCTGCTCCGACTGCGGCAAGAGCTTCAAGAAGGCAGATGTGCTGAAGATCCACCGGCAGGTGCACACGGGTGACAAGCCCTATGGCTGTTCCACTTGCGGCAAGAGCTTTGCCCAGTTCACGGGGCTACGGCAGCACGAGCGGGTGCACAGCAGTGAGCGGCCCTTCACCTGCTCCAACTGCGGCAAAGGCTTCAAATCGTCAAAGCATCTGGAGAAGCACAGGCGCGTACACACCGGGGAGCGGCCCTACACCTGCAATGATTGCGGCAAGAGCTTCGCCCAGCCCAACAACCTGCTGCAGCACCAACGCACACACACCGGCGAGCGCCCCTACACCTGTGCCCAGTGCGGCAAGGGCTTCAGCCACCCCAGCACCCTGCTGTTGCACCAGCGCACCCACACCGGGGAGCGGCCCTACACCTGCGCCCAGTGCGGCAAGGGCTTCAGCCACTCCAGCATCCTGCTGTTGCACCAGCGCACCCACACCGGGGAGCGTCCCTTCACCTGCACCCAGTGCGGCAAGGGCTTCAGCCACTCCAGCACCCTGCTGTTGCACCAGCGCACCCACACCGGGGAGCGGCCCTACACCTGCGCCCAGTGCGGCAAGGGCTTCACCAAGTCCAGCACCCTGCAGGTGCACCAGCGCACCCACACCGGGGAGCGGCCCTATACCTGCGCCCAGTGCGGCAAGGGCTTCACCCAGTCTAGCACCCTGCAGGTGCACCAGCGCACCCACACCGGGGAGCGGCCCTACACCTGCGCCCAGTGCGGCAAGGGCTTCACCCAGTCCGGCAACCTGCTGGTGCACCAGCGCACCCACACGGGGGAGAGTCCCTTCACCTGCGCCCAGTGCGGCAAGGGCTTCACCAGCTCCTGCTATCTGCTGTCCCACCAGCGGATGCACACCAGCGACCGTCCCTTCCCCAGCCCGGCGTGTGGAGAGCGCTTTGCCATGGCCTCCCACGCCCTGTCTCACCAGCCCGTGCACACCAGTGGCCAGCCCTACGACTGCCCGTACTGCGGTGAGGATTTTGACAGCTCGCGAGGGTTGCGGCAGCACCGGCGGACCCACGCCGGCGAGCAGCTGCTCCCGCTGTGACAAGAGAGCACGGGGGCTGCGGGAGCACCAGCGGATACACACCGGAGACACTTGGTGTGCGCTGAGGGTGGCAAGGGTTTCACCCATATGTCCAGCCTGTGGCAGCACCGGCGTACTCACAGCATTCTCCCATTCCATCTCTCCAAATATGCTGCCTGTCCCGCTGAGTTACTCCAGCACTCTGTGTCCTTTATGTTGTAAACCAGCATCTGCAGTTAACCATATAACCATATAACAATTACAGCACGGAAACAGGCCATCTCGGCCCTTCAAGTCCGTGCCGAACAACTTTTATCCCTTAGTCCCACCTGCCTGCACTCATACCATAACCCTCCATACCCTTCTCATCCATATGCCTATCCAATTTATTTTTAAATGATACCAACGAACCTGCCGCCACCACTTCCACTGGAAGCTCATTCCACACCGCTACCACTCTCTGAGTAAAGAAGTTCCCCCTCATGTTACCCCTAAACCTCTGTCCCTTAATTCTAAAGTCATGTCCTCGTGTTTGAATCCTCCCTATTCTCAAAGGGAAAAGCTTGTCCACATTAACTCTGTCTATCCCTCTCATCATTTTAAAGACCTCTATCAAGTCCCCCCTTAACCTTCTACGCTCCAGAGAATAAAGACCTAACTTATTTAACCTATCTCTGTAACTTAGCTGTTGAAACCCAGGCAACATTCTAGTAAATCTCCTCTGTACCCTCTCTATTTTGTTGACATCCTTCCTATAATTGGGCGACCAAAACTGTACACCATACTCCAGATTTGGTCTCACCAACGCCTTGTACAATTTTAACATTACATCCCAGCTTCTATACTCAATGCTCTGATTTATAAAGGCTAGCATACCAAAAGCTTTCTTTACCACCCTATCTATATGAGATTCCACCTTCAAGGAACTATGCACGGTTATTCCCAGATCCCTCTGTTCAATTGTATTCTTCAATTCCCTACCGTTTACCATGTACGTCCTATTTTGATTTGTCCTCCAAGGTGTAGCACCTCACATTTATCAGCATTAAACTCCATCTGCCATCTTTCAGCCCATTTTTCCAACTGGCCTAAATCACTCTGTAGACTTTGGAAATCCTCTTCATTATCCACAACACCCCCTATCTTGGTATCATCTGCATACTTACTAATCCAATTTACCACCCCTTCATCCAGATCATTGATGTACATGACAAACAACAAAGGACCCAACACAGATCCCTGAGGCACCCCACTAGTCACCTGCCTCCAACCCGACAAACAGCCATCCACCATTACCCTCTGGCTTCTCCCATTCAGCCACTGTTGAATCCATCTTGCTATTCCTGCATTTATACCCAACATTTGAACCTTCTTAACCAACCTTCCATGAGGAACCTTGTCAAAGGCCTTACTGAAGTCCATATAGACAACATCCACTGCTTTACCCTCGTCAATTTCCCTAGTAACCTCTTCAAAAAATTCAAGAAGATTAGTCAAACATAACTTTCCAGGCATAAATCCATGTTGACTGTTCCTAATTAGACCCTCTTTATCCAGATACTTATATATATTATCTCTAAGTATCTTTTCCATTAATTTGCCCACCACTGAAGTCAAACTAACCGGTCTATAATTGCTAGGTTTACTTTTAGAACCCTTTTTAAACAATGGAACAACATGCGCATTACGCCAATCCTCGGGGACTATTCCCGTTTCTAATGACATTTGAAATATTTCTGTCATAGCCCCGGCTATTTCTACACTAACTTCCCTCAATGTCCTAGGGAATATCCTGTCAGGACCTGGAGACTTATCCACTTTTATATTTTTCAAAAGTGCCAGCACTTCTTTTACTTTGAAACTCATAGTATCCATAGCTACTCTACTAGTTTCCCTTACCTCACATAATTCAATATCCTTCTCCTTGGTGAATACCGAAGAAAAGAAATTGTTCAATATCTCCCCCATCTCTTTTGGCTCTGCAGATAGCTGTCCACTCGGTCTCTCCAATGGACCAATTTTATCCCTTGTTATCCTTTTGCTATTAATATAGCTGTAGAAACCCTTTGGATTTACTTTCACCTTACTTGCCAAAGCAACCTCATATCTTCTTTTAGCTTTTCTAATTTCTTTCTTAAGATTCTTTTTACATTCCTTATACTCCTCATGAACCTCATTTACTTCATGCTGCTTATAATTATTGTAGATCTCCCTCTTTTTCCGAACAAGATGTCCAATTTCCCTTGAAAACCACGGCTCTTTCCAATTTTTACTGGTTCCTTTCAACCGAACAGGAACATAAAGATTTTGTACTCTTAAAATGTCCCCTTTAAATGTCCTCCATTTCTCCTCTACATCTTTCCCATAAAACAAAATGTCCCAGTTCACTCCTTTTAAATCATCTCGCATCTCGTTAAAGTTAGCCTTTCTCCAATCAAAAATTTCAACCCTAGGCCCAGTTCTGTCCTTCTCCATAATTATATTGAAACTAATGGTATTGTGATCACTGGACCCGAAATGCTCCCCTACGCATACCTCCGCCACCTGTCCCGTCTCATTTCCTAACAGGAGGTCCAGCACAGCCCCTCCTCTAGTAGGCACCTCTATGTATTGCTGCAAAAAACTACCCTGCACACATTTTACAAACTCCAAACCATCCAGCCCATTTACAGAATGTGTTTCCCAGTCTATGTGTGGAAAGTTGAAATCTCCCACGATCACTACCTTGTGCTTACTACTAATATCTGCTATCTCTTTACATATTTGCTCTTCCAATTCTCGTTCCCCATTTGGTGGTCTATAATATACCCCTATAAGTGTTGCTACACCTTTCCCACTTCTAAGTTCCACCCAAATAGCCTCCCTAGATGAGCCCTCCAATCTATCCTGCCAAAGCACTGCTGTAATATCTTCCCTGACTAGCAATGCAACACCTCCACCTCTTGCCCCTCCAATTCTATCACACCTGAAGCAACGAAATCCTGGAATATTTAGTTTCCAATCACAGCCCTCCTGCAACCATGTTTCACTGATCGCCACAACATCATACTTCCAGGTGTCTATCCAGACTCTAAGCTCATCCACCTTTCTTACAATGCTCCTAGCATTAAAATATGCACATTTAAGAAACCCCCCATCTCTTATTCTCTGTTTATTTCCTTTTTTTTCTTTCTCCTCTTGTGTCCGAGTGCTTCCCTTTTCTGCTTCCTGCCTCCCATTCTGTCTACTAGCTTTGCATTGCAGTTCCTTGTTCTTAAACCATTCTGGTTAACCATCTCTGCACCTTCCTCAAAGCCTCCACATCAATCCTGTAATGGAGTGAGCTGTATGCAATACTCCAAATGTTACCTGGTCATTGTCCCTTAAAGCTGCACAAAGCTGCACATTCCCCTCACTCCCCGCTCCCTCCACTCTCCCCCATGAGGGAATACACAAGAATAAACAAATTATCTCCACTCCACTCTCTCGTGCCCCCCTTCTCTCTTTCACACACACTCTCTCGCTCCCTGTCTCTCACACACTCCCGCTCACTCCCTGTCTCTCACACACTTCCTCTCGCTTCCCGTCTCTCACACACCCCTTCTCTCTGTCCCTCTCTCTCGCACCCCATCTCTCTCCCTCTCACACCCTCTCTCTATCTCTCTCACACACTCCCTTTCTCTCTCACACACACTCCCTCTCTCTTGCCCTCTCACACACACACACACACACTCAGTTTCTGTCTCACACACACTCCCTCTCTCGCTCCCTGTCTCTCACACACACAAACACTCCCTCTCTCTCACACACTCCCTCTCTCTCTCTCACACACACGCGCACACACACAGTCCCTCTCTCTATTTTGCTCTCTCTCACACATTCAGTCTCAGGCACACACTCTCTCACACACACTCCCTCTCTCTTGCTCTCTCACACACACAAACACTCCCCCTCTCAATCTCTCTCTCTCACACACAGTTCCTCCCTCTCCCTCACACACACATTCTCACACGCTCTTTCTCTCAAACATGCACACACTCTCACACACACACTCACGCACACACGCCGAACATCTCCGCTCAGTTCGCAATAACCAACCTGATCTCCAGGTGGCTCAGCACTTCAACTCTCCCTACCATTTCATATTCGAATTTGCTGTCCTGGGCCTCCTCCATGTCCAGAATGAGGACCACCGCAAATTGGAGGAGCAGCACCTCATATTTCGCATGGGCAGTTTGCACGCCAGCGGTATGAACATTGACTTCTCTAATTTCAGGTAGTCCCTATTTTCTCATTCCATTTCCAGCTCTCTCTCAGCCCACTGGCTCCACCTCTATGTTTCTTCTTCCTCCCTCCCCCACCCTCACAGCAGTCTGAAGAAGGGTTTCGACCGGAAATGTTGCCTATTTCCTTCGTTCCATAGATGCTGCCTCACCCGCTGAGTGGCTCCCCGGGTAAAGTTGGTTCATCATGTTTCCGAGAGCAGGAAAGGAATGGTATGTTAGCATTCATAGCAAAAGGATTTGAATATAGGAGCAGGGAGGTCCTAATGCAGCTGTACAGGATCTTGGTGAGATCACACCTGGGGTATTGTGTACAGTTTTGGTCTCCAAATCTGAGGAAAGACATTCTTGCCAAAGAGGGAGTACAGAGAAGTTTCACCAGACTGATTCCTGGAATGCCAGGGCTTTCATATGAAGATAGACAGGATAGACTCGACTTGTACTCGCTTGAATTTAGAAGATTGAGGGGGGGGGTCTTATAGAAACTTACAAAATTCTTAAGGGGTTTGACAGGCTAGATGCAGGAAGATTGTTCTCGATGTTGGGGAAGTCCAGGACAAGGGGTCACAGTTTAAGGATAAGGGGGAAATGTTTTAGTACCGAGATGAGAAAACATTTTTCACACAGAGAGTGGTGAATCTGTGGAATTCTCTGCCACAGAAGGTAGTTGAGGCCAGTTCATTGGCTATATTTAAGAGGGAGTTAGATGTGGCCCTTGTTGCTAAAGGGATCAGGGGGTATGGAGAGAAGGCAGGTACAGGATACTGAGTTGGATGATCAGCCATGATCATATTGAATGGCGGTGCAGGCTCGAAGGGCCGAATGGCCTACTGCTGCACCTATTTTCTATGTTTCTATGTGATGCTCGGACCCAAGGGCTCCCACTTAGTCTAGTATCTTATAATTTCTGGATGTGGTTGCAATTTTCTTTCATTATTGATAGCACAACATGAATTCTGAACAATTCCAAAGAACACAGTGAGGTCAGGAAAACATTGTTTTAATTGTTACCTAAGGCACAAACGCGTCAAGACTTTCTTTTGTACAGCTAATCCATCATTTGTGCAATATATCTTACAATTCAAATCGTCAGTCTCTTCATAAAGCTTGTCAGAGAAAACCAACGCTTATCAGACCTATTGAGCAAAATAACTGAAAAATGCACCGAACTGGAAGGACGTCAGGAGCGTCAGAACTTAAGAATCGTTGGTATTCAAGAAGGGAGAGAGGGGAAACGAGACCCCCGTGAATTTGCAGCAGACGTATTTCAAAAAAGTTTTAAATTTGAATCAGAAGCCTCTGCTAGCCCGAGCAGACAGGGTGATGAGACGTCGTTCACTGGCGGGTGCCCCTCCAAGACAAATGATAGTAAAGGTACAATATGACCATGTACTGGAGGAAATGATGAAGAAAATTATCCGTACCAGGAATCTTATGTATGAGGGAGATAAGAACAGTATCTACCGAGATTACCCTGTGGAGGTCTCCAGGAAGATAGCGCTGTTTAAAGAGGCAAAGAATGTACTGAAGGATGTGAAAGATCTGAAGTATGGTCTGATGTACCCGGCTACATTAAGAGTTGCTTACGATGATAAAGAACACTTCTTCACCAACCCGACGGATGCATTGGAGTTCGCCCAGAAGATCAAGCCTGCCTGATGACTGTACATTATCTACAAAATAAATGATGTCAACGAACAATGTAACTGAGTGAGATCGATGGTTCTAAGGCCCTGTTATACCTAAGGACAATGGAAACTGGAGATGGATGCTGAATAAGGCCTTTTCCATGGTCGTGTTCTACGGCTATTATTATAATATTATTAATATAATAACTAATAAATATTAACATTACTGCGCAGTACTATTAATAATTATTACTAATGGTCACTAATTACTTACAATTGAATTAGTTAGAATTAGCTAAATGGTTGGATTTAAAGTTTGATTTCACTTTTCTTCGCTTTCATTCCTTTTTTGGGGGGATTTTTAAAATATATATGTTTGACTAATGGAATTTGAATAGTTTGGAACCTATAATGTTTCCCACCCCCCGGTAAAATATCGCTATTGAAATGTCATTTTAAAGAGAGTATGGAGCTACTCTTGTTTTTTTTTTACATCGACTACGGAAGTCGGTAGATGGTTAGCCATGCTAGTATGGCTATCACTAACTACACTACTTATAGATGTAGTTTTTTATTTCTTTTTGCACATTACTAACCTCTTAATCTATTTTCTTTATATAATACTCTATTATAATTTTAAGTTTGAATGGAGTTATGAGCTTTATCAATGGAGATATATACGTGAGAAAGATCAGTGGGATTTAAAATTCATCTATTCGAGGTTTGGGTGTAAAGTAGGGCTTGTCCAGCTGAACCATTTGCTCTCTTATAGACCTCCCTAAACAAAAGATGCAAGACTTAAATATGAAGATCGGGGATGAAGGAATAACATTTTGTAGCTGGAACGTTAAGGGCATTAACGAACCAATTAGAGAGGTAAAGTATTAGCACATTTAAAAGCACTTAGAACAGATGTAATTTTCCACCAAGAAACCCACCTAAAAAAGGATGCAGAACATAGATTGAAAGCTAAATGGATAGATAAAGCATATCATTCTTCATTTCCACATAAATCCAGAGGTGTTGCAATACTACTCCATAAAGGGTTACCTTTTAAACATATATCAACTATAATGGACAGTGGTGGTAGATATATTATATTAAGAGGTGAACTATATGTAAAAAAGACTCTTATTAATGTTTATGGACCAAATTGTGATAGCCCTTTGTTTTTTAAGAAAATAATTAATACATTTCCGGAATTAGCACAACACCATTTAATAATTGGAGGAGACTTAAATTGTACATTAGATCCCTATTTAGATAGGTCATCAAGACAACGGAAAACAAAATCCCACTCCAGTGATTTATTAAACGCATATATAGATACTAGTAATATCAGAGATGGTTGGAGAATAATAACACAACTGGACGAGAATATTCCTTTAACTCACCGGTACATAAAACATATTCAAGAATAGATTATTTTTGGTGAACTCCAAGCTTATTCCATTTACTTCTAATTCAAACTACCACAATCTTATGATTTTGCATCATGCCCCTTTAACGTTTATGATTACAATAAATGGAAGGACGGAGAAACAGGTACAATGGAGACCTAATCCACAAATTGTAAAAGAGAAAGCATCTCAGGAATATCTTACCAAACAGATTAATATGTTCTTTGAAATAAACGATAACCCTGAAACGACTGCCTCCTTACTATGGGAAACATTTGAAGCATTTACTCAGGGAGCCGTGATTTCTTCCCAAGCACTCTATAATAAAAATAATCGGGTGATGCAACAGGCATTGGAATTAAACAATTAGACACAGAGAATGCAGCTACACCAACCATGATAAAACACAATAAAATTGAAGTATTGACATATAAATTAAATAAAATATATTCAGACCAAGTTGTAACATTTTATCAATATACTAAACAATTACATTTGGAATTTGGAGATAAACCTCAAAAATTATTCGCTCGTCAATTACGGAAACTGGACGGGGAAAAAACATTCATAGGATTAAATCAGACAAAGGAGAACCACTAGTACAACCTAAGGACATTAACGAGAGATTTCTGCAATACTATCAAAACCTTTATTCTGCTAAAACTATAGATCACCAGACAGGAATAGAAGCGTTCTTGCAAAAATGCAATCTTAAAGGGTTAGATTTGAAAGATGAGAATTATTAGACGCTGAAATAACAGTAAAATAAATTGAAGAGTCTATCAGATCTCTAAAAAATGGTAAATCCCCGGGACCAGATGGCATTGGCTCGGAATTCTATAAAACATTCTATGCTCTGATTGTCCCGCATTTAAAGACACTGTATGAACATATCTGCACACAACAGAAATGACCAGAAGCGCTAAATGAATCTATTATAACACTTATACCAAAAATAGATAAGGATCTGGATGATCCAGGATCATATAGAGCTATAACTCTTCTAAATACTGATCAGAAAATATTAACTAAAATCCTAGCACAAAGATTAAGTACCGTGATTAATAAATTAATACACCCGGCTCAAACAGGATTTATACCAAAAAGGTATTCTTCATATAGCCTGAGACGACTATTCAATATTTATATACTCAAAAATAAATATTATCAAAGACCTAGCAATTATTTCGTTAGATGCTGAGAAAGCTTTTGACCAGGTGGAATGGCCCTATTTATTTACGGGTTCTGAAAATTGTTCAACTGGGCGAGAAGTTTAGTACATGGATAAAACTTCTATATACTAATCCCACAGAATATCAACAAATCAAATGTTATCAACTAAATTTAATTTATCTAGATGTTATAGACAAGGATGTCCTTTATCCCGTTATTATTTGCACTGGTAATAGAGCCATTAGCAGAAAGCGTGAGGTCCAATCCTGAAATATATGGGTATAAAACCAAAGATACTGAAAATAAAATCTCATTATACGCAGATGATGTATTAGTTTACATTACTAAACCTGAAGTTAGTATCCCAAATTTACAAAATGTAATAACTCAATATGGCTCGTTTGCAGGATACAGAATTAATTGGAATAAAAGCGAAATCATGCAAATAATGGAAAGTAACCCACATATTTTACAACAATTCCCTTTTAGAATAGTAAATGAAAAACTTAAATATCTTGGAATTTATGTAACAAAGGGATACACTTCTTTATTTAAATCTAATTTTCCGTCTTTACTGAGCAAATTAAATGCGAATATTTTGTATTGGAAAACATTACCTATTTCAATGTTGGGTAGAATTAATGCGATAAAAATGATTTTCCTCCCGCAATTATTGTACCTCTTTCAATTAATCCCAGTACATCTCCCAAAAACTCTTTTTTTTAAAGTTGACTCTATAGTCACCAATTTGATCTGGGATTATAAGAACCACCGAATAAATAAGAAACACTTATGTAAATCAAAAATAAATGGAGGCTTAGCGTCACCAAATTTTATGTTTTATTCCTGGGCAGTTAATATTAAAAATATGATTTTTTGGGTTGAAGATTTTGGACAAACAACCATATTGGTTGAAAATGGAAAAGGAAGATTGTTTACCTTTTGAAATTGGGTCGATTCTATTTGCTATTACTAAATTAAGCAAAACAAACGATAAAGAAAACCTTATAATAGACAGTGGAATACGCACTTGGAAACAAATAAAGAAGACATTAAAATTGGATTATTTACCACTATCTCTTCCCATTGTAAACAATGCTGCATTTAAACCCTCCTTGATGGATAAGGGTTTTTTTACAATGGAAAAATCATGGAATTACAAAGATGGGTGATCTCTATAGGAAAAGTTAATTTCTCTCATTTCAGGAATTACAACAAATTTATGGGCTTCAATCAAAAGATTACTTTAGATCTCTGCAAATTAGAGACTATGCCAAGTCAAATATACATGACTATAGAATTAGAAAGATAGAAATTGTTGATTAATGTTTGAATAAACATCCGAACACAGAAAAAATGATATATTCTATTTAAAACATTCTATTATATAATGATGCACACATGACGGATTCATATAGGCAATCATGGGAAAATGAATTAGGTCAAACAATAAGGTCAGAAATTTGAGATGAAAGCTTACAACATAGACATCACTGTTCGTTAAATGCTGGACATTCTTTAATACAGTTTAAAGTATTACATATTCAGTATGTAACATTGCATTATTCAGAAACCAAATTGAATAGAATTTTCCTATGCGTTCCCCCTATTTGGGATAAATGTCAACACTTAGAGGCTAACCTAATGCACACATTCTTAAGCTGTATAAAATTAATAATTTTTGGATGGACATTTTTAAGATCATTTCCGACGTCGTCAATACCAAATTGGTCCCCTGATTCAAAATTGATAATTTTAGGAATAATAGAACAAGATCAATTCATTACATTGAATCAAAGAACCTTTATTGATTATAGTTTAATAATTGGGAAAAAAGTAATATTAAAATTTTGGAAAGGCCCTATAACCCCCACCATTAAAATGTGGGCTACGGAAATGTTGGAGACCCCATATTTGGAAAGATTAACATTTGTCTTAATGGACAACCAAGAACTATTTAAAATAATATGGTCCCTATTTATTGAATATTTGATGGGGCAAACTGGTTCAGCACGAGAACTCGACTGAAACCTGAATCAAAGAATAGATGAAGAATCACATTTCATAAAACACAGATATATTTCCATCGATGCACAATCTATTGAACACTCCATCCTTCCTCAACTTTTCCTCCTCTTTTAGTTCTCTCTCTCTCTCTCTCTCTCTATTAATTTCTATCTTTATAAAAATTGGAAAAAATATATAGAAGTACAATTACTATGCAATTGATAATATAAATAATATTGATAATGTATGTCTACAACGAACAAAATGCTTTTTATTATGTATTTACTTCTAATTTAAGAACAGACGAAATGGCAAAATATGGGGTAGTTCTGATGATGTGACAAATTGTAGGTTATACTGATGGAATGAAACACTGGGGTAGTACAGATGGACTGACATTCTTTGGGGTATTACTGATTGAAGCGACTCTGTGGGGCAGCACTGCTGGAATGACACTGGGAAATAGTACTGATGAAGTGACACATCGTGAAGTAGTTCTATTGAAATGTCACACTGTGGGGTTGTCATGATGGAATGACACAGTGCGGATAGTAATGATGTAATGACGCACTGTGGGGTAGCACTGAACTAAAGACACTTTGTGCTAGTACCTATAGAATGACACATTGTGCTGTAGCAGTGAAAGAGAGACACATAACCATGTAACAATTACAGCACTGAAACAGGCCATCTCGGACTTTCTAGTCCATGCCGAACACTTGCTCTCATCTAGTCCCATCTGCCTACACTCAGACCATAGCCCTCCAATCCCTTCCCGCCCATATACCTATCCAATTTATTTGTAAATGATAAAACCGAACCTGCCTCCACCACTTCCACTGGAAGCTCATTCCACACAGCTACCACTCTCTGAGTAAGAAGTCCCCCCTCATGTTACCGCTAAACCTTTGTCCCTTAATTCTAAAATCAAGTCCTCTTGTTTGAATCTTCCCTACTATCCACGTCAACTCTGTCTATCCCTCTCATAACTGTAAAGACCTCCCCCTTAACCTTCTGCGCTCCGAAGAATAAAGACTTATCTTGTTTAACCTTTCTTTGTAACTTAGTTGCTGAAACCCAGGCAACATTCTAGTAAATCTTCTCTGTATTCTCTCCATTTTGTTCACATCTTTCCTATAATTTGGCGATCAAAATTGTACACCAGAATTGACCTCACCAATGCTTTGTACAATTTTAACATTACATCCCAACTTCCATACACAATGCTCTGATTTATAAAGGCCAGCACACCAACAGCTTTATTTACCACCCTATCTACATGAGATTCCACCTTCAGGGAACTATGCACAGTTATTTCTAGATCCCTTTGTTCAACTGCATTCCTCAAGTCGCTACCATTTACCATGGACGTCCTATTTTGATTTGTCAAGTGTAGCACCTCACACTGAGCAGCATTAATGCCATCTGCCATCTTTCAGACCACTCGTCCAAATGGCCTAAATCTATCTGTGGACTTTGAAAATCTACTTCATTATCCACTACACCGCCTATTTTAATATCCACAATCAGTTGTACCACACCCCGTGTGCAGTCCAAAGGTATTGCCCCTGAGTGACACGCTATGGTGCATTACTGATGGAGTGACACGTTGTGGCGTGGTGTTCATGGGCCACGTGCGGAGTAGCATTAATGAAGTGATAAAACACATGGTGGTACTAATGGTGTGACAAACATTAGGGTAGTCATGAGGGGGAGACAAACTTTGTCGTGGTGCTGATGGAGTGACACATTGTGGGGTAGTACTGACGTAGTGATAACATGTGAGGTAGTTCTGATGGAGTGACACACTGTGGGACAGGACTGAATGGTGGGCCTGATTAGGAAAAGGGGAGATGCAACGAGACCTGAGTGTCATGGTACACCAGTCATTGAAAGTAGGGATGCATTGCAGCAGGCAATGAAGTAAGCGAATAGTATGTTAGCATTCACAGTAAAAGAGTTTGAGTATCGGAGCAGGAAGGTTGTACTGCAGTTCACAGGGTCTTGGTGAGACCACACCTGGGGTATTGTGTACAGTGTTGGTCTCCAAATCTGAGGAAAGACATTCTTGCCATAGAGGGAGTACAGAGAAGGTTCACCAGACTGATTCCTGTCAGGATCTTCATGCGAAGAAAGACTGGATAGATTCGGCTTATAAGCGCTAGAAATTAGAAGATTGAGGGGGGATCCTATAGTAACATATAACATTCTTAAGGGGTTGGACAGGCTAGATGCAGGAATATTGTTGCCGATGTTGGGGAGGTCCAGAACAAGGGGTTGCAGTTTAAGGATAAGGGGGAAATCCTTTCGGACCGAAATGGGAAAAACATTTTTTTCACACAGAGAGTGGTGAATCTGTGGAATTCTCTGCCACAGAAGGTAGTTGATGCCAGTTTGTTGGCTATATTTAAGAGGGAGTTAGATGTGGCCCTTGTGGCCAAAGGGATCAGGGGGTATGGAGAGAAGGCAGGTACGGGGTTCTCAGTTGGATGATCAGCCATGATCGTATTGATCAAAATCCATTCAATAATGACAATGCAGGAAACTCAGTCCATCCGGCAGCATCTGGTCAGAGATACAGTGGAAGACCCAAGGGCAGAACTGGGGCTGTCCACAGATGCTATCTGATCTGCTAAGTATATCCAGAATTGAATGTTTTTATTTCAGATTTCAAACATCTACAGCTGTATATGAATTAGCAATATTAACTCACTGGAGCAGATGTCCTGGAATAACAAAAAAACTATTTTAACGTTATGTTCCACACCCACTACCTGTTATTACAATATTTAACCTCTATATTCAGCTGCTTACAAAACCTATTACATACAGCATCTCCCCAAGGTTTCAGAATGCCCCACTCTAACATACTTCAAAAATGACAAACATTGTAAATATAAAGAAAGATTTGTGTGGCTATTTTAAAATCATGAATGAAGGATGTGCACAAAATTACAAGATCTCCATGTAGAATATTTCCTGGAACAGAAGCATCAAATACCAGCAATATTGAGATGGGAAAAACACCCCATTGTAAACAAAAAGTTATGGTACACCTCTGTAACTCAAGAAACAACAAGCGCAGGAGTAGACCACCTGGCACCTCGTGTCTGCCCTGCATTCCAAATGCCTTTTAGCTGATCTACCCAAAGACCAAATTCATCATCTGTGCCACATCATCTCGAAGCTTTCAAATCCCCTGACCACCATATCATTATTCCAGACCAAACAAGGTCAATCCACAACATCCGCGCCTCATCTGATTGGTGGCGTCAACTCAAAGAGCAAGGGAAGTAACACCCTCGGTGGGGAATTACCGCCACACTCTGATGGCCCTCTTCCAAACACAACCCTGCCATCCAGTACGAAAGCTTCCACACCACCATGATCCTCAATAGCTGGAAGGGGAAATTAACCAGTTCATGGGCCAACTGCAAACATCTACTCTACTGGAAACTGTAGTCCCCACTGTCCCTCTGGCACATCCCTGGAGTTTCCATTCCAGAAAAGCTGGATTATATCCCAGGCCAGGACTCTGCAGAGTCTCCATGATGTCAGGTGATGTCTGCAGTACCACCACCAGTCCTACTTCACAGCATAATCATCCGTCTCATCTCCACAGCACGCTGCCCAAACCTGCCCAACTGTTAATCTGATGGCGTTACCGGGAGAAAGCTGGAGACGTCAGACGCTACGAGTGAAACAGTAGAAGGGTGAACTGGGTTCATGCCTACAGCACCTTCAACGTAGGTGGAGGTGCCCCGCGGGACACAAAGATGGGCGAGGAGAGGGAGGTTGGTTCCTAGGAACTGCACCAGGACATCGAGCTCGCGAGCGGACCGAATTTGGACTTTGAAAATGGCGATGCCTGCATGTGTAATATGTGCTTTAAGAATTTCACTGTCCAGTTACATATTGAACTACTGAACTGTTGACCAAACATCTGTTCCTCTCAGCACTCAACTCTCCATCTGATTCATCCTCAACAACCAGGGATTATCCTGCTATCTAGCAGACATTCTCTATTATCATAGCTGAAAGATACAATTCTGCATTAAATGGTACTACTTCTGGTCCTGAACCATCCGACTGTGGACAAGTGATCTCTCCCTACCTTTAAACAACCTCTAGCATCTAAATCAAACATATTTGTTTATCTTACCACTGTGTGTGATCTGGCCAAGTACAAATGACTACCATGTGTTACCAGTCTAATAAAGACAATGTGTATTTACTTTATTGATTGAAATAGTGAATGCAGAAAACAGTGGACAGTGCAATGTTGAATGATCTCCACATAAATACACCCATGACTTAATAAATTAATAAAGTGCAAATAACAGATGGAGGGATATTAATGTTCGGAGTTCCGAGCCAGGTTTAATAGCCTGATGGCTGTGGGGAAGTAGCTATTCCTAAACCGGGTGGTTGCAGTCTTCAGGCTCCTGTACCTTCTACCCAAAGGTAGCAGGGAGAAGAGTGTGTGGCCAGGGTGGTGTGGGTCCTTGATGATGCTGCCAGCCTTTTTGAGGCAGCGACTGCGGTAAATCCCCTCGATGGAAGGAAGGTCAGAGCTGATGATGGACTGGGCAGTGTTTACTACTTTTTGGAGCCTTTTCCTCTCCAGGGCGCTCAAGTTGCCGAACCAAGCCACGATGCAACCAGTCAGCAAGCTCTCTACTGTACACCTGTAGAAGTTAGAGAGAGTCCTCCTTGACAGTCCAACTCTCCGTAATCTTCTCAGGAAGTAGAGGCGCTGATGAGCTTTCTTAATGATTGCATCTGTGTTCTCGGACCAGGAAAGATCTTCACAGATGTGCACGCCCAGGAATTTGAAGCTCTTGACCCTTTCAACCATCGACCCGTTGATGTAAACAGGACTGTGGGTCCCCATCCTACTCTTTCCAAAGTCCACAATCAGTTCCTTGGTTTTGCTGGTGTTGAGGGCCAGGTTGTTGTGCTGGCACCATATGGACAGTCGCTCGATCTCTCTTCTATACTCGGACTCATCCCCATCAGTGATACGTCCCACAACAGTGGTGTCGTCAGCGAACTTGATGATGGAGTTCGCGCTATGACCGGCTACGCAGTCATGAGTATAGAGTGAGTACAGCAGGGGGCTGAGCACGCAGCCCTGAGGTGCTCCCGTGCTGATTGTTATCGAGTCTGACACATTTCCACCAATACGAACAGACTGTGGTCTGTGGATGAGGAAGTCGAGGATCCAATTGCAGAGGGATGCGCAAAGACCCAGTTCTGCGAGTTTGGTAACCAGCTTGGACGGGATGATTGTGTTAAATGCCGAGCTGTAGTCAATAAATAGCAGCCTGACATATGAGTTTTTGTTGTCCAAGTGGCCCAGAGCGGAGTGGAGGGCCAGCGAGATCGCGTCCACCGTTGATCTGTTGTGGCGGTAAGCGAACTGCAATGGGTCCAGGTTTTGGTCGAGGTAGGAGTTGATTTGCGCCATGATCAACCTCTCGAAGCACTTCATCACCACAGGCGTTAGTGCCCCAGGTCGATAGTCATTGAGGCACGTCACCTTGCTCTTCTTGGGCACCGGTATTATTGATGCCTTTTTGAAGCAGGTGGGAACCATACCTCAGAAGTGAGAGGTTGAAAATGTCCGTAAAAACTCCAGCCAGTTGGCCCTCACAGGTTTTTAGGACACGACCAGGTATGCCATCAGGTCCAGATGCTTTTCGAGGGTTCACCCCTCTGAAGGATTTCCTGACGTCAGCCTCTGTGACTGAGACTGAAATACCATCACACCGAATAGGAGCTCGGGAAGGCACATCGGTGTTCTCCCTATCAAAGCGTGCGTAAAATGCATTGAGCTCATCAGGGAGTGATGTATCGCCGACATCGAGCTGCCTCCTGGTTTCGCCTTGTAGGAGGTGATTGCATTCAGTCCCCGCCACAGCTGCCGAACATCTGTCTCATCCTCCAGCTTGGAGCAGAACTCCCTTTTGGCCTTTTTGATGGCCTTACCAAGGTCGTATCTGGACTTCTTATAGACCACTGTGTCATCAGACATGAATGCCCGGTGTCTGGTCTTCAGAAGAGTGCGGATCTCACCGTTCATCCAAGGTTTCTGATTGGGAAACACTCGGAAGGTTTTTGTAGGGATGCAGTCCTCGACACATTTCTTTATGAAGTCTGTAACGACTGTGGCGTATTCATTCAAGTCCGTTGCCGAGTCCTTGAACATAGCCCAGTCTACAGACTCCAAACAGTCCTGTAGTTGTTCTTCTGCCCCCGCCGACCAGCTCTGTACTGTCCTCACCTCTGGGGGTGCGCTCTTTAATTGCTGCCTGTACGCAGGAAGAAGCAGCACCGCGGTATGGTCGGATTTATCGAAGTGAGGGCGAGGGATAGAGCGGTAGGCATTCTTGATGGTGGTGTAGCAGTGGTCGAGGGTGTTTGGTCCTCTAGTGCAGCAGGACACATGTTGGTGGAAGTTGGGGAGTGACTTCTTTAGGTTTGCCTTATTGAAGTCCCCAGCAATGGTGGTAAATGCCTCGGGGTATGACGTCTGGTGCTTGTTGACCACGGCGTGCAGCTCCTCCAGTGCCAGACGGATGTCTGCCTGGGGTGGGATGTAGACCGCGGTCAGGATGATGGAGTAATGAGGAAGGGTTAGTTACCAGTCTTATTGTGCGTGCCCCCTTGGGCAAGAGTGACCATAATATGGTCGAGTTCTTCATTAGGATGGAGAGTGACATTGTTAATTCAGAAACAATGGTTCTGAACTTAAGGAAAGGTAACTTTGAGGGTATGAGACGTGAATTGGCCAAGATTGACTGGCAATCAATTCTAAAAGGGTTGACGGTGGATACGCAATGGAAGACATTTAAAGACCGCATGGATGAACTACAAAAATTGTTCATCCCAGTTTGGCAAAAGAATAGATCAGGGAAGGCAGTGCATCTGTGGATAACAAGGGAAATCAGGGATAGTATCAAAGCAAAGGATGATGCATACAACGTAGCCAGAAAAAGCAGCATACCAGAGGACTGGGTGAAATTCAGAGACCAGCAGAGAAGGGCAAAGGGCTTGATTAGGAAAGGAAAAATAGATTATGAAAGAAAACTGGCAGGGAACATAAAAACTGACTGCAAAAGTTTTTATAGATATGTGAAGAGAAAGAGATTAGTTAAAACAAATGTAGGTCCCTTGCAGTCAGAAACATGTGAGTTGATCATGGGGAACAAGGATATGGCGGACCAGTTGAATAACCACTTTGATTCCGTCTTCACTAAGGAAGACATAAATAATCTGCCGGACATAGCAGGGGACCGCGGGTCAAAGGAGTACTTGAGTGAAATCCAGGTTAGTCGGGAAGTGGTGTTGGGTAAATTGAATAGATTAAAGGCTGATAAATCCCCAGGGCCACATAGGCTGCATCCCAGAGTACTTAAGGAAGTAGCTCTGGAAATAGTGGATGCATTAGTGATAATCTTTCAAAACTCTTTAGATTCTGGAGTAGTTCCTGAGGATTGGCGGGTAGCAAACGTAACCCCTCTTTTTAAGAAGGGGGGGAGAGAGAAAACGGGGAATTACAGACCAGTTAGTCTAACATCGGTAGTGGGGAAACTGCTTGTCAGTTATTAAAGATGGGATAGCAGCACATTTGGAAAGTGGTGAAATCATTGGACAAAGTCAGCATGGATTTACGAAAAGTAAATCATGTCTGACGAATCTTGTGGAATTTTTCGAGGATGTAACTAGTAGCATGGATAGGGGAGAAACAGTGGATGTGGTGTATCTGGACTTCCAGAAGGCTTTCGACAAGGTCCCACATAAGCGATTAGTATATACACTTAAAGCATACGGCATTGGGGGTTCAGTATTGATGTGGATAGAGAACTGGCTGGCAAACAGGAAGCAAAGAGTAGGAGTAAACGGGTTGTTTTCACAATGGCAGGCAGTGACTAGTGGGGTACCGCAAGGCTCAGTGCTGGGACCCCAGCTATTTACAATATACATTAATGATCTGGATGAGGGAATTGAAGGCAATATCTCCAAGTTTGCGGATGACACTAAGCTGGGGGGAGGTGTTAGTTGTGAGGAAGATGCTAGGAGACTGCAAGGTGACTTGGATAGCCTGGTTGAGTGGGCAAGTGTTTGGCAGATGCAGTATAATGTGGATAAATGTGAGGTTATCCACTTTGGTGGCAAAAATAGGAAAACAGACCATTATCTAAATGGAGGCCGATTAGGAAAAGGGGAGATGCAGCGCGACCTGGGTGTCATGGTACACCAGTCATTGAAAGTAGGTATGCAGGTACAACAGGCAGTGAAGAAAGCGAATGGTATGTTAGCTTTCATAGCAAAAGGATTTGAGTATAGGAGCAGGGAGGTTCTACTTCAGTTGTATAGGGTATTGGTGAGGCCACACCTCGAGTATTGCATACAGTTCTGGTCTCCAAATCTGAGGAAGGACATTATTGCTATAGAGGAAGTGCAGAGAAGGTTCACCAGACTGATTCCTGGGATGTCAGGACTGTCTTATGAAGAAAGACTGGATAGACTCAGTTTATACTCTCTAGAATTTAGGAGATTGAGAGGGGATCTTATAGAAACTTACAGAATTCTTAAGGGGTTGGACAGGCTTGATGCAGGAAGTTTGTTCCCGATGTTGGGAAGGTCCAGGACAAGGGGTCACAGCTTAAGGATAAGGAGGAAATCCTTTAGGACCGAGATAAGAAGGACTTTTTTCACACAGAGAGTGGTGGGTCTCTGGAACTCTCTGCCACAGAGGGTAGTTGAGGCCAGTTCATTGGCTATATTTAAGAGAGAGTTAGATGTGGCCCTTGTGGCTAAGGGGATCAGAGGGTATGGAGAGAAGGCAGGTACGGGATACTGAGTTGGATGATCAGCCATGATCATATTGAATGGCGGTGCAGGCTCGAAGGGCCGAATGGCCTACTCCTCTCTCTCCCCCTCTCTCTATGTCTCTCTCACTACCTCTTTCTATCTCTCTGCCCATCTGTTTCCCCTCTCACTCTCCCTGTATCTCTCTTTCTCCCTCTCTCTCTCTCTCTCTCTCTCTCTCTCTCTCTCTCTCTCTCTCTCTCTCCGCTTCTCCTTGTGGACAGAGTGAGGTACTGAGTGGTGTGTGTAGTCCCTTTCTAAAGGGCTCTCTCTCCCCCTCTCTCTCTCTGTCTGCGTGTGTGGAGTCTGTAGACTGGGCAATGTTCAGGGACTCGGCAACAGACCTGAATAAATACGCCACAGTCGTTACAGACTTCATAAAGGAATGTGTGGAGGACTGCATGCCAACAAAAACCATCTGAGTGTTTCCTAACCAGAAGCCTTGGATGAACCATGAGATACGCATTCTTCTGAAGACCAGATCCCAGGCATTCATGTCTGGTGATGCAGAGGTCTACAAGAAGTACAGATACGACATTGGTAAGGCCATCAAAAAGGCCAAAGGGGACTTCTGCTCCAAGCTGGAGGATGAGGGATGTTCGGCAACTGTGGTGGGGCTTGAATGCAATCACCTCCTACATGGCAAAATCAGGACGCAGCTCAAATGTCAGTGAAGCATCACTCCCTGACGAGCTGAATACATTTTACACTGTATTTATTTATGCCTACTATATTCTGTTGTGCTGAAGTAAAGCAAGAAATTCATTGTCCTATCTGGGACACGTGACAGTAAACTCTCTTGCATCTTAAATGGCCACAGATTCACAACGCTCTGGGTGGAAATGTTTCTCCTCATCTCAGTCCCAAATGGCCACAGATTGACAAATCTCAGGGTGGAAAGGATTCTCCCCATCTCAGTCTTAAATGGCCAACTCATTATTCTAGAAGTGTGGCCCCTGGTTCTCGACTCCCCCAAAATCAGGAACGCGTTTCCTGCCTCTAGCGGGTCTAACCACGTCTAACCCTTAATAATCTTATATGTTTCAATAAGATCCCTCTCAGCCTTCTAAATTCTAGTCAATATAAGACCAGGCCACATTTTGAATATTGTGAGTAGTTTTGGGCCCCGTATCTGAGGAAGGATGTGCCGGCTCTGGAGAGGGGCCAAAGGCGGTTTACAAGAACCATCCCAGGAATGAGTCCCGTACTCACTGGAGTTTAGAAGAACGAGGGGGAGACCTCATTGGATCATCACACGAAAAGTTAAAGGCCTGGAGAGAGTGGATGTGGAGAGGACGTTTCCACTAGTGCAAGAGTCTAGGGCCAGAGGGCACAGCCTCAGAATTAAAGGACGTTCCTTCAGGAAGGAGATGAGGAGGAATTTCTTTAGCCAGAGGGTGGTGAATCTGTGAGATTATGTGGAGAGGATGTTTCCTCCAGTGGGAGAGTCTCGGACCAGAGTGCACAGCTTCTGAATAAAAATAATTGTCCTTTAGGAAGGACATGAGGAGGAATTTCTTTAGTTAGAGGGTGGTGAATCTGTGAGATTCATTGCTGCAGATGTTGGTGGAGGCCACAAGTTAGTGGATATATTTAAGACAGAGGTAGATAGATTGTTTATTATTGCGGGTGTCAAGGGTTATGGGGAGAAGGCAGGAGAATGGGGTTAGGAGGGAGAGATAGATCAGCCGGGATTGAATGGCAGAGTAGACTCGATCGGTCGAATGGCCTAATTCTGCTCCATAATGAAGTGATGAAACTTAGGATGACTGTGAAATTAGAACTCAGGTGGGGAGGGGATTGGCAGAGAGGGAAAGCAAGGGTTACTTGAAGTTAGAGAAGTCAATGTTCATACCACTGGGGTGTGAGCTGCCTGAGCAAAATATGAGGTGCTGCTCCTCCAATTTGCGCTGGGCCTCAATCTCTCTCTCCACGTCACTGTCTATATCTCTTGTTCTTCTCTCCCCTGACAAAGTGTTAAGATGGGTTTCGACCCGAAATGTCGCACATTCCTTCTCTCCACAGATGCTGCCTGACCTGCTGAGTTACTCCAGCACTTTGTACCTGTCCATGTTCTCCACAGATGCTGCCTGACCCACTGAGTTACTGCAGCACTTTGTACCTGTCCATGTTCACCACAGATGCTGCCTGACCCGCTGAGTTACTCCAGCACTTTGTACCTGTCCATGTTCACCACAGATGCTGCCTGACCCGCTGAGTTACTCCAGCACTTTGTACCTGTCCACGTTCTCCAGAGATGCTGCCTGACCCACTGAGTTATTCCAACACTTTGGACCCAAGTTAACCATATTTGGCATGGTAGAGTTGCTGCCTCACGGCGCCAGATACCCAAATTCAATCCAGAGTGCTCTCTGTACGGAGTTTGCACGTTCTCCACGTGACCAGCGTGGGTTTTCTCCGGGTGCTCTTGTTTTATCCCACACCAAAAAAAACATGCAGGTTTGTAGGTTAATTGGCTTCGGTAAAGATTGTAAATTGTCCGCCGAGTGTTAGTGTGCGGGGATCGTTGGTCGGCACGGACTCAGTGGGCCGAAGGAAGAGCCTGTTTCCGCGCTGTATCTCTAAACTTAAGTGATTTTATAACGAGGATATTTTTTCAAATATAATGATTACTAACTTGTCATTCGTGGCCCTTCTGGACTTTGCTGAAAATGATCAGATAAGAAGAATTATATAGTATTTCAAGTCAATTTGGACAATTTATTTCACACTGACCTTTCTGTCCTGGGCCTCCTACATTGTCAGAGTGAGGCCCAGCCCAAATTGGAGGAACAGCACCTTATACTACCAGCAGTTACTTCGAGAGGGCTTGAATACAAAAATAGGGCCGTAAATGCTGAGGCTTCACAAGGCCCTGGTCAGGCCACATTTGGAGTAATGTGAGCAGTTTTGGTCCCCGCATCTGAGGAAGGATGTGCCGGCTCTGGAGAGGGTCCACAGGAGGTTTACAAGAACCATCCCAGCAATGAGTGGGTTGACTAACGAATGATGAGCGTTTGACGGCGCTGGGCCTGGACTCGCTGGAGTTTAGAAGGATGAGGGGACACATCATTGAAACTTCACCCAACAGTGAAAGGCCCAGAAACATCTTCTTCCCCACAGCCACCAGGCTATTAAACACAACTCATACAAAACTCTGAACAATAAAAGCCTATTGCAGTTTATCTGTTTAATTTATCTATCAGTATAGCATCCACCCGCTGGAGGACCGGCCCGGAGGACCACGACCACCCACTCACTGGAGGACCGGCCCGGAGGACCACGACCATCCACCCGCTGGAGGACCGCCCGGAGGACCACGACCACCCACCCGCTGGAGGACCGGCCCGGAGGACCACGACCACCCACCCGCTGGAGGACAGGCGCCGGAGGAACACGACCACCCACCCGCTGGAGGACAGGCCCGGAGGACCAGGACCACCCACCCGCTGGAGGACCGGCCTGGAGGACCACGACCACCCACCCGCTGGAGGACCAGCCCGGAGGTCCAAGATGGAGACAGAGCACGAGGGGAGCGCGGACCCTCCCAGGGGGAGACGAGACGGAAGCACGCGGTGATGACGACAGCGGGGTGTAACGGCGGGGGGCGGGGCGGGGCATGCGGTGAAGGTGTCGCTTGCGCAGCGCGCCACCCCCACCCCCCCCACCCGGACACACAGCCGTTGATAAAATGGCCGGAAGTTAAGATTCTTCCTTGACCAGAGGTGCAACCCATACCCGTCCACTGACAACCTCCTCCGCCCAGCGGAGCTGGTCCTTACCCTCAATAACTTCTCTTTTGACTCCTCCCATTTCCTCCAAACACAAGGCGTAGCTATGGGCACACACATGGACCCAAGCTACGCTTGCCTCTTTGTCGGGTATGTCGACCAATCCTTGTTCTCGGCGTACTAGGGCCCCATTCCCGACCTCTAACTCCGTTACATCGACGACTGCTTTGGTGTCACCTCCTGCACCCACCGACAACTGACTGACTTCATCTATTTCATCACCAACTTCCATCCGGCACTCAAATACACTTGGACCATTTCCGACACTTCCCTACCATTCCTTCACCTCACCATCTCTATCGCCGGTGATACACTCCTGACTGACATCCACTACAAACCAACTGACTCCCACAGCTACCTGGACTACTCTTCCTCCCACCCTGCTTCCTGTACGAACTCCATCCCCTATTCCCAATTCCTCCATCTACGTCGCATCTGCTCCCAGGATGAGGTGTTCCACACCAGATCATCACAAATGTCCTCATTCTTCAGAGAACGTTGATTCCCCTCCCTCACTGTAGATGAGTCTCACACAAGGGTCTCCTCCATAACCCGCAACACTGCTCTCTCTCCCCATTTCCCCACTCGCAACAAGGGCATTGTCCCCCTGGTTCCAACCTTTCACCCCACCAGCCGGCACATACAACACATAGTCCTCCGTCAGTTTTGCCAACTCCAACACCCGCCACATCTTCCCATCTCCCCCCCCCCCTCCAACCTTCCGCAAAGACCGCTCCCTCCGCAACTCCTTTGCCAATTCTACCCTTCCTTCCCTTCAAGGCTCCACCCCTTCCCCAGGCACCTTCCCTTGCAACCACAAGATAACCATATAACAATTACAGCACGGAAACTGGCCATCTCGGCCCTTCAAGTCCGTGCTGAACAACTTTTTGCCCTTAGTCCCACCTGCCTGCACTCATACCATAACCCTCCATACCCTTCTCATCCATATGCCTACCCAATTTATTTTTAAATGATACCAACGAACCTGCCGTCACCACTTCCACTGGAAGCTCATTCCACACCGCTACCACTCTCTGAGTAAAGAAGTTCCCCCTCATGGCACCCCTAAACTTCTGTCCCTTAATTCTAAAGTCATGTCCTCTTGTTTGAATCTTCCCTATTCTCAAAGGGAAAAGCTTGTCCACATCAACTCTGTCTATCGCTCACAACATTTTAAAGACCTCTATCAAGACCCCCTTAACCTTCTGCGCTCCAGAGAATAAAGACATAACTTATTCAGCTTATCTCTGTAACTTAGCTGTTGAAACCCAGGCAAAATTCTAGTAAATTTAAATTTCCCCTTTAAATGTCCTCCATTTCTCTTCTACATCTTTCCCATAAAACAAAATGTCCCAGTTCACTCCTTTTAAATCATCTCGCATCTCGTTAAAGTTAGCTTTTCTCCAATCAAAAATCTCAACCCTTGGCCCAGTTCTGTCCTTCTCCATAATTATATTGAAACTAATGGTATTGGGATCAATGGACCCGAAGTGCTCCCCAACGCATACCTCCGTCACCTGTCCCATCTCATTTCCTAACAGGAGGTCCAGCACTGCCCCTCAAGTTGGCACCTCTATATATTGCTGCAAAAAACTATCCTGCACACATTTTACAAACTCCAAACCATCCAGCCCATTTACAGAATGTGTTTCCCAGTCTATGTGTGGAAAGTTGAAATCTCCCACGATCACTACCTTGTGCTTACTACTGATATCTGCTATCTCTTTACATATTTGCTCTTCCAATTCTTGTTCCCCATTTGGCGGTCTATAATATACCCCAATAAATGTTGCTACGCCTTTCCCACTTCTCTGTTCCACCCAAATAGCCTCCCTAGATGAGCCCTCCAATCTATCCTGCCAAAGCACTGCTGTAATATCTTCCCTGACTAGCAATGCAACACCTACACCCCTTGCCCTTCCAATTCTATCACACCTGAAGCAACGAAATCCTGGAATATTTAGTTTCCAATCACAGCCCTCCTGCAACCATGTTTCACTGATCGCCATAACATCATACTTCCAGGTGTCTATCCAGACTCTAAGCTCATCCACCTTCCTTACAATGCTCCTAGCATTAAAATATGCACATTTAAGAAACCCCCCATCTCTTATTCTCTGTTTATTTCCTTTTTTTCTCATTCTCCTCGTGTCCAAGTGCTTCTCTTTTCTGCTATACTTGTCCCTTTACCTCCCCTCTCCACTCCATTCAGGGACCCAAACAGTCCTTCCAGGTCCGACAGAGGTTCACCTGCACCTCCTCCAACCTCATCTACTGCATCCGCTGCTCTATATGTCAACTGATCGATATCGGTGAGACCAAGGAACACTGCAAGTTGGAGGAAGAGGACCTCATATTCCGCTCGGGGAGTCTCCATCCTGGCGGCATCAACATTGAATGTTCTCAATTCCATTACCTCTTGCTGCCTCCTCCCCTTCCCACTTTCCTCTTCCCCCTCCTCCCCCTCCTCCCCCTCCTCCCCCTCCTCCCTCTTTCCTCCTCCCTCCTCCTCCCCCTCCTCCTCCTCCTCCCTCCCCCCTTCCCACTTTCCTCTTCCCCTCCTCCTCCTCCCCCTCCTCCTCCTCCACCTCCTCCCCTTCCCTCTTTCCTCTTCCCCCTCCTCCCCCTCCTCCTCCTCCTCCCTCTTTCCTCCCCTCCTCCCTCCTTCCTCCTTCCTCCTTCCTCCTTCCTCTTTCCTTTCTTCTCCCAGCCCCCCTCCCATCAGTCTAAAGAAAGGGTTCAGCCCGAAACGTTACCTCGCTCCTTCGATGCTGCTGCTGCACCCGCTGAGTTTCTCCAGCCTTTTGTTTACCCTCGTTAAAATGTCACTCGCTTTGACTGCCAGTATTAAAGATGGCCGCATATGGCTTCACTCATGTTGACTTCAATGGGAGACTGCCTGTATTAAAGATGGCCGCTCAAGTCTGAAGAAGGGTCTCGACCCGAAACGTCGCCTATCTCCTTCGCTCGTCAGATGCTGCTGCACCCGCTGAGTTTCTCCAGCTTTTTGTGTAACCCTCGATTCTCCAGCATCTGCAGTTCCTTCTTTAACACTTAATGATGGCCGCTTATGGCTTCACTCGCATTGACGTCAATGGGAGACTGCCAGTATCAAAGATGGCCGCCTATAACTTCACTCGCATTGACGTCAATGGGAGACTGCCAGTCAATGGAAGTGAAGCTGTGGCGGCCATCTTTAATACTGGCAGTCTTCCATTGAAGTCAATGGGAGGGAACGCAAACCGCTGGAGAAACTCAGCGGGAGCAGCAGCATCTATGGAGCGAAGGAGACAGGCAACGTTTCGGGCCGAAACCCCGCTTCAGATGTCAGTGGGAGTGAAGTCATAGCCTGCCATCTTTAATACTGGCAGTCCCCATTGAAGTCTATCGCAGTGAAGCCACATGCGGCCATCTTTAATACTGGCAGTCCCCATTGAAGTCAATTTCAGTGAAGCCGCATGCGGCCATCTTTAACACTGGCAGTCTCCCATTGAAGTCTATTGGGTCGAGACCCTTCTTCAGGCTGTGCGGCCATAATTAATACTGGCAGTCTCCCATTGAAGCTAATGGGAGTGAAGCTGTATGCGGCCATATTTAATACTGGCAGTCTCCCATTGAAGCTAATGGGAGTGAAGCTGTATGCGGCCATATTTAATACTGGCAGTCTCCCATTGAAGCTAATGGGAGTGAAGCTGTAGGTGGAGGAGGGGAGGGAGGGAGAGAGACTCGGGGCTCCGTTGTCCGGGCGGGCGGGGAGACTCACTGCCCCGTTGTCCGGGCGGGCGGGGAGACTCGGGGCCCCGTTGTCCGGGCGGGGAGACTCACTGCCCCGTTGTCCGGGCGGGCGGGGAGACTCACTGCCCCGGTGTCCGGGCGGGCGGGGAGACTCGGGGCCCCGTTGTCCGGGCGGGGAGACTCAGGGCCCAGGTGTCCGGGCGGGCGGGGAGACTCGGGGCCCCGGTGTCCGGGCGGGCGGGCGGGGAGACTCACTGCCCCGGTGTCCGGGCGGGCGGGGAGACTCGGGGCCCCGGTGTCCGGGCGGGCGGGGAGACTCACTGCCCCGGTGTCCGGGCGGGCGGGGAGACTCACTGCCCCGGTGTCCGGGCGGGCGGGGAGACTCGGGGCCCCGGTGTCCGGGCGGGCGGGGAGACTCAGGGCCCCGGTGTCCGGGCGGGCGGGGAGACTCGGGGCCCCGGTGTCCGGGCGGGCGGGGAGACTCAGGGCCGGGGAGCGAGGACAGCAGATTGACATCCATCCATGCATTGGTGAGTATTTTGTCCGGGGCTCCCCCGTGGACGGCTCTAATCTTGGGGAGAGACTTGGGTTAAATTCCCCCATTGAATGTGATTCGCTCTTGTCTGTCAGCAGCACATTGAATTTATTGTTGTGAGTAAATGTGTCCCAGTGATAGTTTGAAGCAGAAAAGTCATGTTGAGCAACAGCTGCTGCTGCTGCAGCGTTTTGTCATTGGATGTGTTGCTGGAGATTCATGCTGCACATCCATCACACACACACACACTTGTATAAAGTTGTAACCAACACTTGGGTTACACAAAAAGCTGGAGAAACTCAGCGGGTGCAGCAGCATCTAAGGAGTGAAGGAGATAGGCGACCTGATAAAGCAAGATCTGCTTTATCTCTCCATATCACTGTTTATATCTCTCGTTTCCCTGATCCCTGACCAGTCTGAAGAAGGGTCTCGACCCGAAACGTCGCCTATCTCCTTCACTCCTTAGATGCTGCTGCACCCGCTGAGTTTCTCCAGCTTTTTGTGTAACCCTCGATTCTCCAGCATCTGCAGTTCCTTCTTTAACACTGTAACCAACACTTGATGTGTTCAATGAGCTGAGCAGTCTGCTGGAGTCAAAGCTAATTGACTGATTGACTAAGTGTCCCAGTTTGCTTTACACTTACTAAATGGCTCAATGTTCAGGGAACTATTTCATAATGAAACTGTTAGTTTGTCATTTCCCGTTTTAGTTACGTTTGCTGATGAAACGTCCTTAATTGCCAGAGTAAAGGCCTTTCTGAGCCTTCTGTAAGGAGAGTTGCACATTGTTTTCACCCTGTGCTCACAGATCAGACTGGTTCTGCTTCTAGTTGATTACTGCGCAAACAGCTCATCAGTGGTTATCTGGCCCAGGTCGGAGTGAGTAGAGTAGCGATTAGATTTTGAACTGGGCCTTTTTCACCAAGTTGAGGAGATCCAGTTGCTCAAGTTGTAACATATTCCATTCCCTTGTCGTCCTTGTGTAAAGGGAATATTGATAGCAAAGGTTATTGAAATTTAGCCAGTTGATGATGTAGCGATCATTATTTTGTCTTGTTTCCTGGCAGTTGGTGGTCTGGGATGACGTGAGATATGACGGTGTGATTTTGTGAATCTCCTTGTAAATTGCAATAAGTCTTAGCCTGATTCTGCGGAGATCTAGGGTATCCCATCCGAGAGAAGTCAACATATTATTCACGCTTGATTTGTGCTTGTGGTCATTACATACAAAGCGGGATGCTCGGCGTTGTACTTTCTCCAGGGTGATCTTGTTGTTGTTGTTGTTGAAATTATCCCATACGGATCCACAATACACCAATTTGAGCTGGACAAAAGACTTGTAAGCATTCTCTTTGATGGATGTAGTACATGCGTTAACATTTATTTTGAGTAGACTGAGGGACAGTGATCCCAGGAGAAGTTGCAGCAGAATGATAGTAAATGGAATTGATACTTTGAGGATTTCAGATTTGCAACCCAGAATGCATTTTGTACATGTCAGTTCTCATTTCATTATTCAAATGAGTTGGGACTATTGGGTATGTGAGTGGGAATATGAAATTTGCACAAATCTATTGACCACTGTAGGATGACGTGTGACTTTCACAACCGTTTTTGGGGCATGGAATTTGTTTTCAATATTGCCCTTCCAGAAGATGTGGATGAAAAAGAGAAACATACTGGAAACACTCAGCAGTTTGATCCGCATTTGATTACAGTCCTAGTTCTGATAATGGATCATCCAACATTGCACTGTCCACTGTTTTCTGCATTCACTATTTTAATCAATAAAGTAAATACACATTGTCTTTATTACTGGTAACAGATGGTAGTCATTTGTACTTGGTCAGATCACACACAGTGGAAAGATAAACAAATACGTTTGATTTAGATGCTAGAGGTTATTTAATGATAGGGAGAGATCACTTGTCCACAGCTGTGATAGTTCAGGACCAGAAGTAGTACCATTTAATGCAGAATTGTATCTTTCAGCTATGATAATAGAGAATGTCTGCAAGATAGCAGGATAATCCCTGTTTGTTGGGGATGAATCAGTTGGAGAGCTGAGTGCTGAGAGGAACAGATGTTTGGTCAACAGTTCAGTAGTTCAATATGTAAATGTGCAGTGAAGTTCTTAAAGCACATATTACACATGCAGGTATCGCCATTTTCAAAGTCCTAATTCGGTCTGCCGGCGAGCTCGATGGCGTGGTGCAGTTCCTGTGAACCGACCTCCCTCTCCTCGCCCATCTTTGTGTCCCGTGGGGCACCTCCACCTACCTTGAAGGTGCTGTAGGCATGAACCCAGTTCCCCCTTCTACTCGTTCACTCGTAGCGTCTGACCTCTCCAGCTCTCTCCCGGTAATGTCGTCAGATTAACCTTTGGGCAGGTTTGGCAGCGTGCTGTAGAGATGAGACGGATGATTATCCTGTGAAGTGGGACTGGTGGTGGTACTGCAGACATCACCTGACATCATGGAGACCCTGCAGAGTCCTGGTCTGGGATATAATCCTATTCTGGAATGGGAACTCCAGGGATGTGCCATAGGGCCAGTGGGGACTACAGTTTCCAGTGGAGTTGGGATGTTTGCAGTTGGCCCATGAAATGGTTTTTCCCCCTTCCAGCTAGTGAGCATAATGTTGGTGTGGAAGCTTTCATCCTGGATGGCAGGGTTGTGTTTGGAAGAGGGCCAGCAGAGTGTGGCGGTAATCCCCCATCCGAGGGTGTTACTTCCCTTTCTCTGTGAGTTGACGCCTCCAATCAGATGAGGCGCGGATGTTGTGGATTGGCCTTGTTTGGTCTGGAATAATGATACGGTGGTCAGGGGATTTGAAAGCTTCGAGGATGTGGCACAGATGCTGATTTTGGTCCTTGGGTAGATCAGCTAAAAGGCATTTGGAATGCAGGGCAGACATTAAATGTACACCTTGTATGCTGAGGAGGTAAGCCCCATCTCCCAATCGACCTTATTGTGATCGTTGCACTTTCTATATCAGCATATTATCAGGTCAGGTCGGGAGGAGTTCCCCCCCGCCACGGGTACCATGTAATCCCGTGCTACCTGCTCCATGGTTGGATAGACGGTGAGTAAACCGTGTCCCCCACCTGGTTTGCCAGGTGAGGGGGCTGTAGATCCCAGCAGGACCAACAACAAGACCTGTCAAAGGGCGGATGAGCTTGCGAGCCAACGGCTATCCACACTTCAGTAGAAGTTGCGATCACTGTCACACATAGCATTGTAAGGAATGACGATAATGCACACGCACAAAAATCCTATACTTCCAGCAGCGGAAGTCCGCAGGAACTGGAGGATGCCGATGTGTAACAATAGACAATGGTCAATGTTCATAAATGCACCCAATATGTGCTAGTAATGCCCTGTTTGGCAGCTTGTTGACCCCCTGTGTTCCCCTCCTACAGGGTTTAGGAGCCGTTGCTGTGGACGGAGAGACGGGGATGTGAGCGGCCATTGAGGGCGTCCAGGGTGCCGGTGAGCCCCCTATCTGCTCGGTATGCGGGCTGAGCTTCGAGGGGCTGAGCTTCAGTAGAGGACCACATGATGGGGCACAACAAGGAGAAGCATTATGAGTGTGACGTGTGTGGCAAGGCCTGGCAGCGCCCGAGCGATCTGGAGATCCACCGGCGGAAGCACACGGGAGAACGTCCGTTCAACTGCTTGGTATGCGGCAAGAGCTTCACCAGCTCCAGCCACCCGCTGGAGCACAACCGCGTGCACTCTGGCGAGAGGCCCTTCAACTGCTCCGACTGCGTCAAGAGCTTCAAGATGGCGCAATCCCTGAAGAGGCACCGGCGGGTGCACACGGGCGAGAAGCCCTATGGCTGCTCCACGTGCGGCAAGAGCTTTTCCCTGATGTCGGGGCTGCGGCTGCACCGGTAGGTGCACAGCAGTGAGTGGCCCTTCATGTGCTCTGACTGTGGCAAAGGCTTCATGTTGTCCACGGACCTGAAGCAGCACAGGCGCATGCACACCGGCGAGTGCCCTTACACCTGCAACGACTGTGGCAAGGGCTTCACCCACTCCAGCTCCCTGTTGAAGCACCAGCGCACACACACAGGCGAGCGTCCCTACACCTGTGCCCACTGCGGCAAGGGTTTCACCATGTCCGGCAACCTGTTGACGCACCAGCGCACCCACACCGGCGAGCGACCCTACACCTGCACTCTGTGCGGCAAGGGATTCACCCAATCCATCAGCCTCCTGTACCACCAGCGCACCCACCCTGGCGAGCACTCCTACACCTGTGCCCAGTGTGGCAAGGCCTTCACTTGCTCTGGCAACCTGCTACAGCACCAGCGCACCCACACTGGCGAGCGACCCTACACCTGCGCCCAGTGCGGCAAGGGCTTCATCCGCTCCACCCATCTGCTGTCCCACCAGCGGGTGCACACCGGCGGCCATCCCTTCCCCAGCCCAGTGTGTGGAGAGCGCCTTGCCATGGCCTCCCACGCCCTGTCTCACCAGCGCGTGCACACCAGTGGCCAGCCCTACGACTGCCCGTACTGCGGTGAGGAGTTTGACAGCTCGCGGGGGTTGCGGCAGCACCGGCGGACCCATGCCAGCGAGCAACTGCTCCACTGTGACAAGGGCATGGGGGCTGCGGGAGCACCAGTGGATACACACCGGAGAGAGACCCTTTATGTGCTGTGGGTGGCAAGAGTTTCACCCGCATGTCCAGCCTGTGGCAGCACTGGCAAACCCACAGCAGGGAACGTCCCTTCCCCTGCCTGTCCTGTGGTAAGGGCTTCAGCCGCCTTGACCACCTGCTGGAGCACAGGCGAGTCTGCACCGGCCAGTGCCCCTTCACCTGCGATCTCTGTGGCAAGACCTTTGCCCGCTCCTCCAGCCTGCTGAAACACCGCCACGTGGATGGGCGTTGTTTAGCTAAACACAAAATACTGGATGGAATGGGTAACGTTTCGGGCCGTTTCTTCAGTCACCCGTTCCTTCTCTCCAGCCTGTCCCTCTGAGTCAACCCAGCATTTTGGTTTCCTTTTTCAAAATCAGCATCTGCAGTTCCTTGTTTTTTAACCATCTGGTTAACCATCTCTGCACCTTCCCCAAAGCCTCCACATCAGTCCTGTAATGGAGTGACCAGAACTGTATGCAATACTCCAAATGCCACCTGACCAATGTCCCTTAAAGCTGCACATCTACATACCTCTCATTCCTCCCTCCCCATACTCTCCCCTCTCCCTCCATTCTTCCCCCCCCCCCCCACTTGAACACAAATTCCCTCCACTCCACCCTCTTGTGCCTCCTTCCTGCAGAGATGACCATGTATAAATGATGTATAAACAATGTATTGCTTTTTAAATTATTTTTATTAGAGGCAAATACATATTATGGTAAAAACATTTCATATGTATCAATCATACATTATTAATATTATCAATGGTGGCTTCATTCTGCTTCTATTTTTTTTATAGATAGAATGTAAGAAAGGAAAAAAGGAAAAAATCCCACAAATGTCAAGATAAAGAAGAAAGAATGGAATGATTTACTAATAATACATAATTGGAGATGGGTTCAAAGATTTTAAAGTGTAACTTTTCATCTAATCCTGAGTTCAAGTTTCAGTTAGGTTCCTGTGCCGAGCCAATCAACCCCTTCAAATAATCGATGAATGAAGACCATATTCTAACAAAAAATAATTATTTGTCAATTAAGATAACACTGATTCTTTCCAGGTGTAGGGTCTCTGACATTTCCATAATCCACATTTTAATTGTGGGTGTTATTGGCCCTTTCTAAAGTTTTAATATTAATTTCTTCGCAGTTAGTATATTGTAGTCTAGAAAGTTTCATTGGTTTGTTGTGAGTGTTACACTTTGTTCTGATATTCCAAGTATTATCAGTTTTGAGTCGGGGTCCAATTTAGTATTAACAACTTCAGAAATTATTCTAAAAATATAAATCCAGAAATGTTTGATTTTTATGCAATTTGCAAAAATATGTGTTAAGTTAGCTTCTAGATGCTGACATTAATCGCAGATAGGCGAGATATGTGGGAAAGTTCTATTTAGTTTTACTTTAGAGTAGTGGAATCTGTGTAAAACTTTAAATTGTATTAAAGCATGTCTGGCATTTAGCAAACATTGATGTATATAATGTTCACTTTGGGCCCAAATATCTTTCATTGTAGGTTGGCCTAATTCATTTTCCCATGTATGTCTATATGATTCCATCAATGGGACCTCGATATCTAAGAGGGTATTATAAATATAAGTTGTTAATGTTTCTGTATTAGGATATTTTTTCAAACATTCATCAAGGATTTCTGGTTCCCTACCTCTATAATCTTGTGTGTTTAACATAATCTCTAAGTTGTATATATCTAAAAAAGTTATTTGAGTGTAGTCCATAAATCTGTTGAAACTCCAGAAATGAAAGAAAAATTCCTTTCTTATACGATGTCCCATCTGTTTAATTCCGTGATTTTCCCATTGTGTGAAACTCTTATCCAATTTGGAAGGTTGAGATAAAGGGAAAACAGAGTGATATATTGTCCAAATTTAAAGCCGTTTTTAATTGTTTCCAGGTTCGTATACCACTATCTATTATAGGGTTTTCCCTATAAGCTTTTTTTGTGCAATTTTGTGGGCGCAAACATAATCGGACCAATTTCAAAAGGCAAGCAATATTCCTTTTCCATCCTTAACCAGTCTGGTTCCTGATCCATTTCTTCCAGCCAGAAATTCATATTTTTAATATGGACTGCCCAAAAATAAAACAAAAACATTGGCAAAGCTAAACCTCCATTAGTGTTTGATTTACATGAATGTTTTTGCTTATTCTATGATTCTTATAATCCCCAATGAAACTTGTAACAATGGAGTTGACATAAAAAATAATAATTTTGGGATATACATCGGAATTGACTGAAATAGGTACAGCAATTGCGGCAAAAAGATCATGTTTATAGCATTAATTCTACTAAACATTGAAATGGGAAGTTTTTTCCAATATTGAGTGTTCTTAGTTTATTCAGTAAGGTGGGAAATTTGATTTGAATAAAGAAGTGTATGTCTTAGTTACATAAATGCCTAAATATTTAAATTTTCCTTAACAATTTTTAAAGGGGTTTGATGTAGCGTATGTAAATTGAGTTCCGTTGTTGGCATGATTTTGCTTTTATTCCAATTAATTCTATATCCTGAAAGCTGACCAAATTGAGTAATTAGATTTAATGAGTTTGGAATACTAGTTTCTGGCTTTGTAATATATATTAACATATCACCTGCATATAAGGAGATTTTATTCATTGTATATTTAGTATTATACCTGTGTATTTCAGGATGAGTTCTAACATTTTCTCGTGGTTCATTTGCACGAGCCAATAATAATAGGCTGCTATAGGCATCCATAACCAAAAATAAATAGGACCATTCTACCTAATCAAATGTTTTTACTGAATCTAGTGAGATAATTGCTATGTCTGCATTAGCAATTCTATTTGAGTATATAATATTAAATAGTCATCTCAAATTGTAAAATGAATAACGTTTTGGAATAAAACCCGTTTGGTGAGGTGTATTAATTTGTTAATCACTGAACTCAATTTATGAGATTACATTTAGTTAATACTAGACTAAGTGGGACCCGTTGGGTCCGAGGATCACTCGGGAGGGCTGATCACCCAACGCAATATTCCATCTCTCCACCAATTCCAATATTGCTGGCCAGTGGGGTAGGGGTGAGGGGGTTCTGTTGCGCTAGTATGAGTGTTGTGGGCCGAAGGTACTGGTTTCCAGAGGTTTAGTATGGCGTTTGTGGGCCGAATGGATTTTTGGGCAGGTAGCTCAGTTACTGAGGCCTGGCAGTACATTCACTCGGGCCTGGCAGCTGCGAGACAGGCGGACATTTTGCCCATAACAGGTGACAGACTGAGAGAGAGAGAAAGGGGAGGGGGTGGACTGAATGGATTATTGGGCTGGCTGTTCAGTCACTTTCGGCTGGTGGACTGGCAGTTCACTTACTCATGGCTGGTGGGCTGGCAGATCACTCACTCACAGCTCTTGGACTGGCGGTGCAGTCTCTCAAGCCTGGTATGCTGGCAGTTCACTTAGTCACCCTACTACTCTGCTCCTTGCCATTCCCCTCCCCCCACACATTCACTGCATCTCCACACAACCTCCCCCATGCACTCATAGTAGCTCTCCCACAGCGCAGCCATTCCTGCCTATTAGGTTCCCATTGTGACGAAGAACACACAGGCATCAAAAGTGCAAAAAGATTTTATTAAAGTATAAAATGCAAAGGACTCTGAAAATATAAGAACAATTTAAATAATAAAGATGACAATTATTAAGTTGTTTCTTGCTGCATCTCTTGTTGTGTTCTGCTGCTCACTGCCTCTTGATGACTATTTCCTGTTGATAAAAAGAGACAATTTTAATATAGAGAAATTCACCGGTCTAATTTTAAGAAAGAAAATCTGAGAATTTATCTCAGAAGTCATCATTCAACGAAGCATGCTTTTAATGATGACATTCTTGGTCGATGTTCCATCCTTCAGGAAACCTTTGGCTTTTCCCTTCATCTTTCAACCAAAAGGCTTAGTGTTGCTGAAGACATCTTGAGGAGTTCTGTCCACAAAGTTTTCTCTCGTAATCATTGGACATTCATCCCAAACAATGACTTTCACTTGCCTCATGAAATGTGCCATCTTAGAGTTCTTCTCAATGTTGCGGAATGTATCCTCGGCCACTTGGATGGGTATCCTGGATCGAGAATGTGTAGTTCTTCCGCCAGGCATGATGCCCGACTTCTGGAGTCACGTCCGACTTTTGTAAACTGAAAATGGTAAAATCTACATTGAGGAACAGCTTCTTCCTGACAGCCATCAGGCTATTAAACATAACAAATAAGCTCTGAACTACGAAAGACTACATTATTTGTGCTATTTGTTAATCACTCATACTCACACACCCAATACTAAAATGCCAAGTAACTTCAGAAGGTGTTGAATATACAGTGCGTAAAACAAATCTTTAAAGCCTGCTGTACACGCTGCGTCTGAAGCAAAATAACATTTAACAAACACACTCACCTTAGACAGAGCAGTAAACGCATGAATTATTCAGCACCGCCTGCACTCGCCGCCATTCCGCTGCTTCCCATGAACCGGAAAAGACGCCATTGCCGCCAGCATGCCACAAACCGGAAATGACGTCATCGGCACCATCTAGCAACCGACCATCAGAATTAGCGCCAATTTGAAAATTAAACACAGTTCCGATCTAATAAAATGTTTATTCACGCTTTATTCATCCCAATACTGTTGCAACCATTTTAAAACGCAAGAGAAACACATTTATGAACACTTTACAACCATTATAATACAATGTGTAAATTTATTTTTAAACCGAAGAGAAACAAATTTGCAAACACTTCACAACCAATACAGTACAATTTGTGTAAACATTTTTTAAACCCAAGAGAAACATTTTTTTTTAAAATTTGTTTATTTTTGTTAGAAGTAAGTACAATAGTGTAGTACATAAGTACCTAATACATACATACATATTTCCATTCTTGTACAACTTCATACTTTTGATTTAATAATGAAAGAACAGTGGAAGAAAAAATAAATAAAGAGTGTCAGAATAGATAGACAAGCGAGTAGAAACAGACAGCAAAATAAATAAAGAGCATATAAGAGAAGCTGAAAAGATTGAACTAGAAGGAGAAAGTAAAGAAAAGAGAGATTAGGAGATATCTACCTATTTCGTATTTTTGCCCATCCGTCACCCGGTTCTAAACCATTTAATTTCTGAGGTTATGTTATGTTGCACCATATGCTTGCAAAAAGTTGATAAAAGGAGACCAAGTCTTTGAGAATTGGTCTACTTTGCCTATTAGGAGAAATCTCATTTCTTCAAGACGAAGCGTTTCAGACATATTTGAAATCCACATTTTGAATGTTGGCGTAGTTGCGTTTTTCCAAAATTTGAGTATAAGTTTTTTTGCTGTTATTAGACCATAATTATGAAACGTTTATTGGAATATAGTTAGTTTACTTCCCTCTCCCATTGATCCAAAGATAATCAGTTCTGTATTGGGGTTCAATTTTGTGTTAAATAGTTTTGTAAAAATTCCAAAAAATTCATTCCAAAATGTATACAGTTTTATACACGAGGCAAAGGAATGTGCTATAGTGGCATTTTGAGTAAGACATTTGTCACAGATGGGGGAAACATTTGGGAATATTTTATTCAGTCTAGTTTTAGAATAATCTAATCTATGTAAAATTTTAAATTGAATTAGGTTATGTCTTACATTAATTGAACATTTATTTACATATAATAGATTTTTTCCCGTCTATCGTTAGGAATTTTTATCAATAACTCTTGTTCCCAGTCCCTTCTAATTGTCTCTGTCATTGGCGTTTCTATATTTAAAATTATATAATATAAGTAAGATATTAAATTGCTTGATTCTGCCTTTCTATTCATTCCTTCCTCCAATAAATCTGGGGTTAAGGTTTGATATCCTTGTATATATTTCTTCAAATAATCTTGAATTTGAAGATATTTGAAATATTGATTATTTTTCAAATTATATTTTAGATGTAATTGTTGGAATGATAAAAGTTTTCCCATTTCATACATATCTCCCATTGTTTTAATTCCTAATCTTTCCCAATGGATAAACGTTTTATCAATAATGGATGGTTTAAATGAGGGATTATTAGTTATTGGAGAAAGAAGCGATAATTTTCTTAATTTTAAAGATAATTTTGTTTGATTCCAAATTCGTATTGTACTGTGAATAATTGGATTCTTCTTATATATTATATTGTTCAGTTTCATCGGGGAAAGAAAGATCGCTCATATATTATAAGGGGAATAATCCTCTTTCTCCATTCTTATCCAATCTACCTGTTGGGCAGAGCTGTCCAACCAGTAGATTATATTTTTAATATTCACTGCCCAATATTAATACAATAAGTTAGGGAGAGTCAGTCCCCCTGATTCTTTTGATTTACACAAGTGGTTTTTCTTAATTCTATGTGATTTATAATCCCATATGAAGTTTATAATATCAGAGTCTATTTTTTTAAAGAATTTTTTAGGTAAGTATATTGGTATTGATTGAAATAGGTTCAGTATTTGTGGTAAGAAGATCATTTTTATCGCATTTATTCTGCCTATTAAGGACATCGGCAGTGTTTTCCAGAATTTAATCAACCCATTTAATTTAGTTATTAAAGGCATATAGTTTGTGTTGAGTAATGATTTATATTTCCTAGTAACTTGGATGCTCAAATACGTAAATTTTTCTTTTGCATTTCTAAAGGGGAATTTCAGCAGATGTAGCGGCCCTTGAGGTTTTATCGTCATCATTTCGCTTTTGTTCCAGTTTATTCTATATCCAGAAAAAGAATCAAATTCCTCTATTAAATTTAATATATTTGGTATGCTAATTTGTGAATTTGTAATATATAATAATATGTCGTCTGCACATAATGACATTTTGTTATTTGAGTGTTTGGTATTGCATCCATGAATATTTATGAAACAAATTTGCAAACACTTCACAACCAATACAATCCAATTTGTGTAAACATTTTTTAAACCCAAGAGAAACAAAATTTCAAACACTTCACAACCAATACGTTCAGTGTAATTCGCAGCTCAGAGAGCCGTGAGCCATGACCCTCTGGCTTCCTGGGTCTGGCAGAGACGGAGTGAGGACCGACACTTCCGGGTTTTTTAGTCCCTCCCCCTGCCGCCATCGGGGGCAGCAGAGAGAATGGGTAATTTGTTAAAAACATTAATATATATCTCAATTTTCATCGATGGAAAAAAACCTCTGGGCGATGCAACCGAGGGGGTCTCTGAGCGATGTGGCTGAAAATGACGGCCGTAGGTGGTGGCGTTCTTTCGGAAATCGCAGCACAGCGGGCAATAAGCGGTCAATATCAGACTTTTAGTAATATATAGATAGATATCAAGGGGGGTGGTTAGTGTGTGCGGGTGTGGGGTGTGGTTGGTATGTGCGTGTGACGCCGCAAGCCGCCCCCTCCCGTTGAGGGGACGGGACACAAGAGATCCCACTTGGTCTAGTGTCGACTAAAACTAAATTAAACCCTAAACTCAAACTATAAACTAGAACTTTAACCTCCAAACCCAGAAACTAAACTAAACTCTAAACTGGAAACAAAAGCAGGAAAGGTGTACTGATATTGGATGATCAGCCATGATCACATTGAATGACGGTGCTGGCTCGAGGGGCCGAATGGCCTACTCCTGCACCTATTTTTCTATGTTTCTATTGCAGACTATGAACGCAAAGTCAATTCTAAAGTCTTACTAAACTCAAACTATAAAGTTAAATTACAAACTCAAAACTCAAAGCATGATCTAAGTGTAAAACTAAGCGTGCACTGATCTCCGGCAGGTTGGAACCCGGGGGGAGAGGAACCGGAGCGGACAGAAACAGATACCATTCTTCATTGCAACCATTTCATTGATAGTTTCCCAGTTACACAGAGATTGAAAGGCGGAGACCTGACGCGGCTGCCGGGGGTCACGGCCTCAGTTTGCCGCGATGGTGTCGTGGATCCAGGAGATGTAGTTGCAGACGCGAGTGTACACGCCGGGATTGTCCATCACCGCACAGCTGTATCGCTACGATCCCAATCCCTGGAGCACTCCGTTACACACCACTGGCCCGCTAGAACTAGCCTGTCACAAGGGCAGATGTGAGAGGAGGTTAAATGACATCGGATAAAGATTGTAAATTGCCCCGTCTGTGTGTGTGTGGGGGGGGGGGGGGGGGGGGGGTGCGTGTGTGGCTGTTTGTCTGTGTGTGTATGTTAGGGTGTGGGTGTTTGTGGGTGTGTGTCTGCGTTCGTGCATGTGCGTGCGTGTGTACGTGTGCGTGCGTGTGTGTATGTGTGCGTGTGTACGTGTGTGTCTGTGTGTGCGTTCGTGCGTGTGCATGCGTGTGTGTGTGCGCGTGCGTGTGTGCGTGTGTGTGCATGTGCATGCGTGCGTGTGGGTGTGTGTGCGTGTCTGTGTGTATGTGTCGGTTTGTGTGTGTGTGGGTGTGTTTGTGTGTGGCTGTTTCTGTGTGGCTGTGTGAGAGTGTATGCGTACGTGCGTGCGTGTGTGGGTGTGTGCGTGTGTGCGCGCTTGTGTGTGTGCGTGTGCGTGTGCGTGCATGCGTGTGTATGTGTGGGGGCACGTGTGTGGCTGCTTGTTTGTGTGTGTGTATGTTAGGGTGTGGGTGTTTATGGCTGTGTGTGTGTTTGTGTGTGTGTTTGTGTGTGCGTTCGTGCGTGTGCGTGCGTGTGAACGTGTGTGTGCGTGTGTGTCTGTGTGTGCGTGTGTGCGTTTGCGTGCGCGTGTGCACGTGTGTGCGTGCGTGTGTGTGCGCGTGTGTATGTGTGCGTGTGTACGTGTGTGTCTGTGTGTGCGTTCGTGCGTGTGCATGCGTGTGTGTGTGCGCGTGCGTGTGTGCGTGTGTGTGCATGTGCATGCGTGCGTGTGGGTGTGTGTGCGTGTCTGTTTGTGTGTATGTGTCGGTTTGTGTGTGTGTGGGTGTGTTTGTGTGTGGCTGTTTCTGTGTGGCTGTTTCTGTGTGGCTGTGTGAGAGTGTATGCGTACGTGCGTGCGTGTGTGGGTGTGTGCGTGTGTGCGCGCTTGTGTGTGTGCGTGTGCGTGTGCGTGCATGCGTGTGTATGTGTGGGGGCACGTGTGTGGCTGCTTGTTTGTGTGTGTATATGTTAGGGTGTGGGTGTTTATGGCTGTGTGTGTGTTTGTGTGTGTGTTTGTGTGTGCGTTCGTGCGTGTGCGTGCGTGTGAACGTGTGTGTGCGTGTGTGTCTGTGTGTGCGTGTGTGCGTTTGCGTGCGCGTGTGCACGTGTGTGCGTGCGTGTGTGCGTGTGTGTGCGGGCGTGTGTGTGCGTGCGCGTGCCTGTGTGGTTGTTTATGTGTTTGTGCGTGTGTGCGTGGCTCTGTGTGTGTGTGTGTGTGTGGCTGATTGTGTGTATATATGTGTGGGTGTTTGAGGCTGTGCGTGTGTTTGTGTGTGCGTTCGCGCATGTGCGTGCGTGTGGGTGTGTGTATCAGTGTGTGCGTTTGTGTGCACTTGTGTGTGCGTGCGTGTTTGCGCGCGTGCGTGTGCGTGTGGATGTGCGTGCGTGTGTGTGTGTGTTTGGGTGTGTGGATGTGTGGGGGTGTGGGGGTGTCTGTGTGTGTGCGTATGTGCGCAATTGCGTGTAATATAGTATTAGTGTGAACGGGGCGATCGCCTGAGGGCAGCGACACAGTGGGCCGAATGGCCTGATTCCACGCTGTAGTGGGGAGCGATGGAGGAAAAGGGAAGAGGAGGGGGTTACAAAGACGGGGAGTGGGGGTCTGGGGGCCGGAGGCGATGTGCTTACAGGGACGGGGAGTGGGGGTGTAGGGGCGGGAAGGGTGCTGAGGGGAGGGAAGGGGGTGGGGAGGGGAGGGGCAGGTGCCTGTACCTTGAAGCGGTGGCGGCCTCCCTCCAAGTAGGCGAGGAACATTATGATGTCAGTGATCGTTCCCGGGTAGGAACCGCGACAGTCCGCGTCACTCAGAACCGGGGCGTCCAAACACTTGAGATGGTAGCCACGGACCGCTAGAGGGGTAAAGGAGAGAGATTAAAACCCATTCCCCCAGGCCCCTACAACCGCTTTCCCCGTCTCTGTGGCCCTCCCCTCCTACCCCGCCTCCTCATTCCCTGCCTTCATCCCACCCTCCTCTCTCTCTCTCTCCCTCTCTCTCCCCCCACCCCCCACCACCCCCCACCAGTCTCACCCGGGTTCCAGAGGCGCCACGAGGCGGAGATGAGACACATGTCGCCGGTCTGGGCGCACTCCGTGGGCAGGGGAACGGCGACCACTTTGCGGTTTAGGGCGGCGGGCCGGGACAGTTTGATCAACATGATGTCGTTGTCCCTGGTGATGTAATCGTACTTGGGATGTATGATCTCCATCTCCGCATCGATGAACTGTTCCAACCCCTCCGTAGCCGTGATCCCATGCTCGCCCGCATGAACCAGGATTCTCCTGCGAACAGACCGTAAAACCGGATCACCCCTCATCGGCCTGCGCTCCAAGGAGCAGAGTCCCAGCCTGCTCAACCTCTCCCTGGACCGCACACCATCTACTCCTGGCAACGTCTTCGGTGGGCCGAAGGACCTGTTTCCGAGCTGTGGGGGGGGGGGGGGGGGGGGAAGGGGGGAGGGGGAGAAAGATGCAGAGACGGGGAGAGGGGGTGCAGGGGCAGGAGGGGAGCGGGTTACAGAGACGGGGAGAGGGGGTGCAGGGGCAGGAGGGGAGCGGGTTATAGAGACGGGGAGAGGGGGAGCAGGGGCAGGAGGGGAGCGGGTTACAGAGACGGGGAGAGGGGGTGCAGGGGCAGGAGGGGAGCGGGTTATAGAGACGGGGAGAGGGGGTGCAGGGGCAGGAGGGGAGAGGGGGTGCAGAGACGGGGAAAGGGGGTGCAGAGACGGCGAGAGGGGGTGCAGGGGCAAGAGGGGAGCGGGTTACAGAGACGGGGAGAGGGGGTGCAGGGGCAGGAGGGGAGAGGGGGTGCAGAGACGGGGAAAGGGGGTGCAGAGACCTGGAGAGGGGGTGCAGGGGCAAGAGGGGAGCGGGTTACAGAGACGGGGAGAGGGGGTGCAGGGGCAGGAAGGGAGGGGCTACAGAGACGGGGAGAGGGGTTGCAGGGGCAGGGAGGGAGGGGCTACCGAGACGGGGAGAGGGGGTGCAGGGGCAGGAGGGGAGGGGGGGGGTGCAGAGGCAGGAGGGGAGGGGATTACAGAGACGGCGAGAGGGGGTGCAGGGGCAGGAAGGGAGGGTCTACAGAGACGGGGAGAGGGGTTGCAGGGGCAGGGAGGGAGGGGCTACCAAGACGGGGAGAGGGGGTGCAGGGGCAGGAGGGGAGGGGGGTGCAGAGGCAGGAGGGGAGGGGGTTACAGAGACGGGGAGAGGGGGTGCAGGGGCAGGAAGGGAGCGGGTTACAGAGACGGGGAGAGGGGGTAAAGGGGCAGGAGGGGAGCTGGTTACAGAGATGGGGAGAGGGCGTGTAGACCCCTGTACTTACGACTGGTGACAGAGTGCTGCGGCCACCACCCAGCGCGGGTGGATCAAGGCGCCGCTGCACATATCGTAGCCGAAGATGAGGAACACGGTCCAGGGTGCGGCTTGTTTACTGCAAACGGAACCGCCCGCTCTTGGCATCGTGTGTGGTCGCCGCGACTATGGGGGTGGGAGATAGAGAGAGAGAACACGGTCACTGCCAGCCGGGGGGGGGGGGGGGGGGGGGTGGGAGCGAGAGGAGAGCTAGAGGGAGGCGAAATGAGGAGGGAAGAGAGGAGGGGACAGGAGGTGGAGTGAGAGGTGGGGGAGGGAATAAACGGAAGTGGGGGAGAGGGAGGAAGAGGGGCAGAGAGATGAGGGGGAGTATAAGGGGGAGAGAGAGAAGGGGGAGAGTAGGAGAGACAGATGGTGAGACGGAGAGAATGGGAGAGAGAGGAGGGGATGAGCGAGAGAGAGAAGGGGGAGGGAGGAAGGGGAGGGAGGTGGGGGAGGGAGGAGGGGGAGGGAGGAGGAAGGGGAGGGAGGAGGGGGAGGGAGAAAAGTGGAGAGAAGATGGTCGGGCGACAGGAAGGGAGACAGAGAACGGGGAGCGAGAGCAGAGGGAGAGATAGAAGGGGAGAAGAGGAGTGGGGCGAGGAGGGGTTAGAGGAGAGGGGGAGAGAGGAAGTGCGGGAGACCGGAGGGGGAGACAGAGGAGGGGGAGAAAGGAGGGTCGGGAGACAGGTGGTGGTGAGAGAGAGGAAGGGGTGAGAGAGAGGAGGAGGTGAGAGAGAGGAGGGGGTGAGAGAGGAGGGTGTGAGAGAGGAGGGGGAAGGGGGGGAGGGGGAAGGGGGGAGAGGGAGGGAGACAAAGGGGAAGAGTGTCCTGGGGGGGTGTACACTCACCGGCGAGTCCGAGGAAGAGGAGAAGCAGAAGGGTCTTCATTTTGTCTGGGGTCGGAGCGCGGATGCCTTTGGCGAGCGACCACACCTGTGCTCTTCCAAGCCCGTGTGTGGCTCTGGGCGAGGTCGCGGAGAGAGGGAGGGAGGGAGAGGGTATGGGGAGAGGGACCGGGGCGGGGGGGTGTGGGGTGGGTGAGAGGAACGGGAGGGGGAGTGGAGAGGGGGAGGGGTTACAGAGAAAAAAATAACTGAAACTGAAACTAAAGTAAAACTAATTTAAACTATATTCAAACTCTAAACTCAACCTTTGAGCTGAAACTAAGAACACCTTCGCTCAGTCCACCTGGACCCACCTGATCTACCTTGTCTCCTCGACCACAGCCAACGTTGGCCCGTTTCCCAGATTATCGTCACTTTTTTGCATAGCTTTTATTAATTTGTTCTATATCTCTCCACGTCACCGTCTGTATGTCTCGTTTCATTTTCCCACGACTCTCAGTCTGAAGAAGGGTTAGGGTTATGCTGCCTGACCCGCGGAGTTACCCCGAGACGTACAAAATGCCTGAGTAACTCAGCGGGTCAGGCAGCATCTCTGGAGAGAAGGAATGGGTCACATTTCGTGTTGAGACCCGTCTTCAGACTGAGAGTCCGGGGAACATGAAACGAGAGACACAGACGGTGATGTGGAGCGATACAGAACAAATAGTGAAATATATGCAAAAACGTGTCGATGATATGGGGAAACGGGCCAATGTTGGCTGTGATCTCGGCTACATGGTTTCTCCAGCATTTTTGTATTTTTGATTTTTTCAGCATCTGCAGTTCTTGCTTAAACTTAGTATAATTTCGTGTTAGTTAGAGAACCCCCCTCCCCTCCGGCCCTTATACCTCCTCTCCCCGTCTCTGTAACGCCCCTCACGTCAAGTGCTTGACAACTGGTAGATCAGTTGGGGCCAGGTGGACTGAGCGAAGGTTGAAGCTCAAGGGTTGAGTTCAGAGTTTAGAGTTTGAGTTTAGTTTAACTTACTTTTTATTTAGTTTGTGTTTCAGTTTAGTTTATTCTCTGTAACCCCTCCCCCTCTCCACCCCCCTCTCCCTTTTCTCTACAGCCTCTCTCCCTCTCACCATCACCTCTCGCTCTTCCCTCCCTCTTTCCCTCCTCCCTTTCCCCGTCCCTCCCTCCCTCCCTCCCTCCCTCCCTCCCTCCCTCCCTCCCCGCTCTCGCCCAGCGCCACACACGGGCTTGGAAAAGCACAGGTGCGCTCGCTCGCCAAAGGTATCCGTGCCGCGCCCCACACAACATGAAGACCCTTCTGCTCTTCTTCTTCCTCGAACTCGCCGGTAAGTATACACCCTCACCCCCGGGCACTCGTCCCCTTTTCTCCCTTCCACTCCCCCCTTCTCCCCTCCGCTGTCTCCCGCTTCTGTCTCCTAACCTTCCTCTCTCCCCATTCTCTCCCTCACCCTCCTCTCTTACCCTTCCCCCTCCCCTAATATCTCTACACCTCTCCCTCTCTTTCCCACCTCCACCTTCCTCTCCACCTCCTGTCTCCCCTCTTCTCTTCTCTTCACTCCCCTCCTCGCTCTCTCTCTCCCTCCTCTCTGTCCCATTCTCTCCCTCCTCTCCTCCATCTTTCTCTCCCCGTATTTCTTACCCCACTATATCTCCCCTCTCTCTCGCTCCGCCTATCCCCCCCCCCTCCCCCAGGCCGCCCGTGACCACCGGCGGCCGCGCCAGGTCTCCGGCTCTCACTCTCTGTACAACTGGGAAACTATCAATAAAATGGTTGCAATGAAGAATGGTTTCTGTTTCTATCCGCTCCGGTTACTCTCCCCTCCGGTCTCCAACCTGCCGGAGATCACTGCACGCTTAGTTTTACATATAGTTCATACGTTGAGTTTAGAGTTTGAGGCAGCCCCGCCATTCAATGCGATCATGGCTGATCATCCAATATCAGTACCCCGTTCCTGCTTTAGTTTCCAGTTTAGAGTTTAGTTTAGTTTCTGAGTTTCGAGTTTAAAGTTCTAGTTTATAGTTTGAGTTCAGAATTTAATGTAGTTTTAGTGGATACTAGACCAAGTGGGACCCGTTGGCTCCCATCCCCTCAACGGGAGGGGGCGGTCTGCGGCGTCACAACACACTAACCACCCCCTCACACGGGCTAACCCCCCCCCCCCACCCCCCTTGATATCTATCTATATTACTAAAAGTCTGGCTTTTAACACAAAAGGCCCACTATGCTGCGATTTCCGAGAGAACGCCGCCAAATACGACCGTCATTTTTAGCCACCTAGCTCAGATCCCCCCCCCCCCCTCCGCCTTCCGGGACCAGAGGATTTTGCCCATTGATGGAAAATGAGAGCTATATTAATGTTTTTTTTTAATTCCCCATTCTCTCTGTTCTATCTGCTGCCCCGCTGGCGGCAGGGGGAGGGGGAAGGGGAGGGACTATACAACCCGGAAATGTCATGCATTTCACGCAGTCTCTGCCAGACCCAGGAAGCTAGAGGGTCACGACTCTCTGAGCTACGAATAACACTGAACGCACTTCTACCGCACCGTGAGCCCTCTCGATGTGGCTGCTGCCAAATTGTTTGCTTTTTTAGAGTTTGTGTTAACAAAATAAAATTTGGTTGTCAGATGGCTGCTGCCCAATTGTTTGTCTCGCCTTTTATTTTAAAGTTTGTGTTCAAAAAATGAATTTTGGTTGTCGGGTGGCTGCTGCCCAATTGTTTGCCTCGCCTTTAAAAAAAATGTGTTCACAAATTGAATTTTGGTTATTAGGTGGCTGCTGCTCAATTGTTTGCCTCGCCTTTTTTAAATTTTGTTTTCGCAAAATGAATTTTGTTTGTCAGGTGGCTGCTGCCCATTGTTTGCCTCACCTTCTTTTCAAAATTTGTGTTCACGAAATGAATTTTGGTTGGCAGGTGGATGTTGCCAAATAGCTTGCCTCGCTTTTTAAAAACTTTGTATTCACGAAATGTTTTTGTTGTCAGGCGGCTCCTGCAACATTCCTTGCCTCGCCTTTTAACAAGTTTTTGTTCATTCAATGAATTTTGGCTGTCAGGTGGCTGCTGCCAAATGCTTGCCTCGCCTTTTAAAAAGTTTGTGTTCACGAAATGAATTATTGTTGCCAGGTGGCTACTGCCAAATTGTTTGCCTTGGATTGGTTTTTAAAATCGTTGTAACTCTTTTCGGATGGATAAAGCGCGAGTCACCATTTTATTAGATCAAGACGGTGTTTAGTTGCAAAATAGGCTCTCATTCCGAGACTTCAACTTCGTGGCAAGATGGCGCCGATGCCGTCATTTCCAGTTATCGTCAAGATCGCACTGAGTGCGCCATTTCAGGTTCGTGGCCAGATGGCGCTGACTGCAGAAGGCATAGTGAAAACGTCCTTGAATAATTCAAGGGGGCTTATTGCTTTGTCTATGTTGGACGTTATTTAAAGCACGTTTTTGCTTCACCAGCAGCCGCCTCTACAGGAGGCTTTAAACGTTTGAATCATTCAGTTTACACACTGTATGTTCACCACGTTCTGAAGTGACTTGGCATTTTAGTATTGGTTGTGAGTGAGTGTGTGTGTGTGTTAGTGAGTCTGTCTCTGTGTGTGTGTGAGAGAGTGTGTGTGAATATATATGTGTGTATGTATGTGTATATATGTGTGTGTGTGTGTGAGAGAGAGAGTGTGTGCGTGTGTTTCTATATTTAAGAGGGAGTTAGATATGGCCCTTGTGGCTAAGGGGATCAGAGGGTATGGAGAGAAGGCAGGTACGGGATACTGAGTTGGATGATTAGCCATGATCATATTGAATGGCGGTGCAGGCTCGAAGGGCCGAATGGCCTACTCCTGCACCTAATTTCTATGTTTCTATGTTTCTATGTGTGTTTGTGTGTGAGTCTTTTTAAAAAAGGGTTTGAGGGTCTGTGTCTTTGTGTGTGTTTGAGTGTCTGTGTGAGGTGGAGGGTGTGTGTGTGATCAACAAATAACAACTAGTACAAACAATATAGCCTTTCGTCGTTGAGGGCTTGTTCGTTATGTTTAATAGCCTGATGGTTGTCAGGAAGAAGCTGTTCCTCAATGTGGATGTTACAGTTTTCAGTTTACAACAGTCGGACGTGACTCCAGAAGTCGGGCATAAGTCAGTCAGTCCACGAGCCGTGATTCAGTCTGTCAGTCCCGAGGCCATGAGTGAGTCAGTCAGTCCGTCGACTATGAGTTAGTCCTAAGGCATTGAGTCCAGAGGCCATGAGTAGGTCGCTCACCACCCCTGGCATCCCCACCTCGAGACGCTGCCTTCCGCCTGGCTATAGTATGCTCCCCCTCCTGAAGCCGCTCCCTTCCCCCGCGGCAGGACATCCCTCTCCATCATCAGCCCACGAGAGCCCCTGCCTGAAGCCGCCCCCTCATTCTGCTGTAGGACGTTTGCCACCCCCGGGGTGGAAGATTGCAACCTTCACGTGGTCCGCCTGTTTCGACTAATGCAATCAACTCGACGTGCACAAACATAATATCAAATAGAACAAGTTGTCCTACAACTTCAGGCTGCGCACACCACACGAAAGATGAAGAAGCCACCCCCCGGCAGCCCCCGTCTCAAAAAATGTTTTGCACAAATTCTTCAGTGAATCCAGAGGATTCAGAATGACAACAAATTTCAACCTCTCAATCTCTCTATATTAATATTGTCTCTTATTTTATCAACAGCAAATAGCCATCAAGAGACAGTGAGCAGCAGAATACAACAAGAGAAACAACAAGAAATAACTTAATTATTCTCATCTTTAACATTTAATTTGTTCTTATATTTTATGAGTAATTCAAAATTTAAACTTCAATAAATCATTTTCCACTTTTCATGCCTGCGTGTTCTACATCACAATGGGAACCTAATAGGCAGGAATGGCTGCCCTGTGGGAGCGCCATTAAGAATGCATGGGCGAAGGTTGTGGGGAGATGGACTGAATGAGTGGGAGGGAGGGGAATGGCAAGGAGCAGAGTGGGGGATGAAGGGAGGAGGGGTGACTGAATGAACTGCCAGCGTACTAATTGATTCCAGCTACCAGACTGATTCCTGAGATATCAGGACTTTTATATGAAGAAAGATTGAATAGACTCGGCTTGTACTCGCTAGAATTTAGAAGATTGAAGGGGGGACCATATAGAAACTTCTAAAAATGTTAAGGGGTTGGACAGGCTAGATGCAGGAAGATTGTTCCCGATGTTGGGTTACAGTGAAAGGATAAGGGGGAAATCTTTTAGGACCGAGATGAGAAAAACATGTTTCACACAGAGAGTGGCGAGTCTCAGGAATTAAATACCACAGTAGGTAGTTGAGGCCAGTTCATTGGCTATATTTAAGAGGGAGTTAGATGTGGCATTTGTGGCTAAAGGGATAAGGTGGTATGGAGAGAAGGCAGGTGCGGGATACTGAGTTGGATGATCAGCCTTGATCATATTTAATGGCGGTGCAGGCTCGAAGGGCCGAATGGCCTACTCCTGCACCTGTTTTCTATGTTTCTATGTACCAGGCGGGAGTGACTGAACTGGCAGCCCACCAGGCGTGAGTGACTGCATTGCCAGTCGACCAGCCGTGAGGAAGTCATCTGCCAACCCTCCATCTGCAAGTGACTGAACTTCCAGCCCAGCATCCGGGACTGCACTGCCAGCCCACCAGCTCTGAGTAAGTGAACTGCTAGCCCACCATCTGCAAGTGACTGAACTTCCAGCCCAGCAGCCGGGACTGCACTGCCAACCCACCACCTCCGAGTAAGTGAACTTCCAGCCCACCAGCTGTAAATGACTGAACTGCCAGCCCACCAGCCATGAATGACTGCACTGCCAGCCTGCCAGCCCACCAGCACTAAGTAAGTGAACTGCCAGCCATTCAGCCAAGACTCACTGAATTGCCAGCCCTATAATCCATTCAGTGCACCGTCTTCCCCTTCTCTCTCTCACAGTCTGTTTTGGGCACAATTTCTGGCAGTTTCTCAGCTGCCAGCTTGCCAGGTCTGAATGACTGTACTGCCGGGCCCCGGTGACTGAGCTGCCAGCCCAAGAATCCATTCGGCCCACAATCTCTATACTAGCCCTCTTGAAACATGACCCTTCGGCCCTCAACACCCATACTAGAACAACAGAAAGCCCCCCGCCCCACCCCCACTGGCAAGAAATATTGGAATTGTTGGAGAGGTGGAATATTGCGTTGGGTGACCAGCCCTCCCGTGTGATGCTGGGACCCAACGGGTCCTACTTAGTCCAGTATAAATTATATATTTTAAGGTTTGCTTTATCTGTTGGGGGGAAGTTAGTACCTTTCTGAAGCCGTTAACACGCTAATTGATGAAAGAGGCATTAATCTATTTTCTCACGCAATTCCGCCTCTCATTTAGCCTCTAGTTTAGCCTCAAGTCTAAACTGTGAAATTTGTCAATAAAATAACCCAGATAAAGAGTTTGGTGCGTGTATGTGTGTTTGTAAATGTATATTTTTTTAATGGTGAAACTAACCATGTCCCAGATTGTTTTATCTCTTCTCCTCCTCCCCTCCCCCTTTCTCGTTCCCCTCTCCGCCCAGCTCGGCCGGAGGCCAGGCCTAAACGCCGCTTTAAAAACAATACAAGACCTCGGAGCGCAACAAAATAAATAACATCTGAAACGACTGAAAGAAGAGAGGGAATGAAATGCTAAATGAGAAAGAGATGCAGACCATCAGGCCCAGAGGATTTATCAGCGCACTTCACATACCTAAAGACGCTTTTACTATCCTCCTTTATATTCTTGGCTATCTCACCTTCGGCCTGTCTCCCCGTATTGCCTTTTTAGTTATCTTCTGTTGTCCTCTAAACATTGCGCAATCCTCTGGCTTCCTGCTCATCTTTGCTACGTTGTACATCTTCTCTTTTAATTTAATGCTGTCCCTGACTTCTCTTGTCAGCCCCTTGGAACCTTTCTTCCTCTTTGGAATGAACTGATCCTGCACCTTCTGTATAATTCCCAGAAATACCTGCCATTGTTGTTCCGCTCTATCTCTCATCCCTGCTAGGGTATCTTTCCAGTAAACTTTGGCCAGCACCTCCCTCCCTCGTGGCTCCGGCGGTGAATGTCAGGAGCCGGAGCCCGGAGCGGAGAGACTGCGGCCGCCTCTGGGATGGATGCGCTCAGGGCACGGATTTATTAATCAGCCGAGGCACTGAGGAGAGTGGATATTTCAGCGCGCTCTTCACCTGCTCCCTGAACTTGGACTGGGTCACCGCGTAAATAAATGTGTTGGTGCAACAGCTGAGATTCCTCAGCAAATATCCGACGTTTTGAAGGATCCATTGAGAATCATTCATATCATTTCAAATTCCTGTGATCTGATAATAGATGACGTTGACAACCAGCGTCAGCCACAGGAGGATGAAGCTGCCGGAGATGGTGAAGAGTAAAACCACATACCTCCTCCTTCTCTCCATCTCCGGGTCACTGCGGTTCTCCCCCCTGTCTTCACCCCTCAGCCCCTTACGGACCCGACTGGCCACTAAAATGTGGCGGACTGTCAGAGCGTTGAGCAGCAGGATTACAGCGAAAGGGAGGAGCGGAGTTAAAACCGTGTCGAACCAGTCAAATGCCACCCACCCGGGGTCAGTGAAATAACTGTCCACCTCGGCACAGGCCCACGGGACATTGTCGATGATTGTCCAGCGTTCCAGTGTGAAATAGCGGGGAAGGTTTTTCAGACAGAGCAGAACGCCGGCTGTTGCCAGAACCGCAGCCGCAGTTTTCCCGGTGCAATGTTTAGTTTTCAGCTTCTGGCAACAAATGTCCACAAACCGATCAAAGGTGAAAGTGACGGTGAACCAGGCAGAATAGTCTGTAGCTGCAGTCGACAGCACAATGATAACACTGCACACAGGGGTGATGGACAGGAAACTCCAATAAAAGTAAAGATATCTGAGCTGAACCAAAATGACCTCGGTGATGACGGCCAGTAGATCGGCCGCCGCCATGGCCACCAGGTAGCGAGTGGTGCAGGTGGAGAGGCCGCACTTCCCCCGGGACAGGATCACAATCACCACTAAATTCACTGTGGGAAGACAAGGGGACGGACACTGGGCATTTACTCAACACGGTCTCCGGGGCTGAACACCGGCTCCACTTTCAGCTCAAGATCAGGAGTGTTGGAGTCGGTGCGCGGCTGCTGCAAGTTTAACAATGTCAGAGCCGGCTCCGACTGTGCCCGACCTGCCTGCCTGCTTCAGGGTATAGAGATAAGGTGACGGGCGGGCGAGGTAAAGGAGGGAACGAGCAGCCATCCCCTACAATGGGCGCAATGGTCCTTTCTATAGTTAACCCTGCTCCTGCTCACAGTCTCTGATGGGGCCGCTTTCACAGACTTAACCGTGAGCGGCCGCGTTTCACCAGGGCTCTGGGATCTCGGCATGTGATGGGGACGAGGAAGCTTCCAGAGGGAAGGCAGGGACAACTTAGAATCCAGAAGAAGCGGAGTAGCTCCGTTAATGGATTCATTCCACCGTGAGTTCAGTTCAGTAACAACACACACACACGCCGGTAGATCCGCGGCCACTGGTCCAGGAGATGGATCCAATTATTGACCAACATGCTGTGGGTGGAATTCGACTGTGACAGACAGACTCCACAGTGAGAGAGGCACAGTGTTCACAGTAGCGGCTGTTCACTCTGATCAATAACTCACGCACAGTGAACTTCACAATGTGAACGCCACTCTCCCAGTCACACCGTCGCGGAGAGCTGCCTGCCTGACTGTCCCGAGCACTGGGACAACTCTGGGCAAGGTCCCACTGAAGTCAAGAACAACATTCTAGTGGCTCCCGGCCGGCAGCAGTGAGAGAAAAAGAGGGTTCGTTTCAGCTTTCTGAAAATGAAAAAAATCACAGCGTTAATTCACAAATATTTCACAGAGAGGATTGAAATTCTTCACATATTCTTGTACAACGATCATCAGTTGGGAACTTGTAACATGGTGAGAATCAGGTCAACACCAGTTAACACACGGATTTATAAAACTTGAATTGTTCTGCTCACTTACCAGGGATTCCAACGGCAGCAATGATCACGTACAGGATTTTCTCCATGTCGTAAATATTCATAAAGATGCTGCCCCATTGTCTCTGCCCAGCGACGTGTCCCCGTGAGCTGCCGGTAATGTCTCGGAATGAAATGCTGGGGCAGAACATTCCTGGAGATTTTATACCATTTTCCGTCTCCACCGGGACAGTGAAGTTCCAACAGAGTTTAAAAATAGAGATTTAGAAATGATTCACAAACAGATGACATCAGCAAAGTGAAATCCCTGCTGAGACAGGTTGTGATTTAATCAGGGAATTGATTCAGAAACTCCAAAGGCTGGGAATTGCGGCGATAGACACTGGGGGATGGAAATTGGGAGCGGCGACACTGTTCCAGCAAAGGGGATATTGTTTCAAACACCATCAGATCTACTCTCCACCTCATGTTGTTTTTCTGATTTCCTTCAATCCGTTTCACTCAGCAAGGTAATGCTAAATTCCAGGGACCCTCTAAGGGCTTCTGGTGCCCAGTTTGAAGGTGGATTGGAC